>JAHFZB010000658.1:0-33000 GCA_036884735.1 Huso huso
TGCCATGTGTCTGCCCAGTTCTGAATGCTGTCTAGATCATTTTGAATGACCTTTGCTGCTGCAACAGTGTTTGCCACTCCTCCTATTTTTGTGTCGTCTGCAAATTTAACGAGTTTGCTTACTATACCAGAATCTAAATCATTAATGTAGATTAGGAATAGCAGAGGACCTAATACTGATCCCTGTGGTACTCCACTGGTTACCTTGCTCCATTTTGAGGTTTCTCCTCTAATCAGTACTTTCTGTTTTCTACATGTTAACCACTCCCTAATCCATGTGCATGCATTTCCTTGAATCCCTACTGCGTTCAGTTTGAGAATTAATCTTTTATGCAGGACTTTCTCAAAAGCTTTCTGGAAATCTAAATAGACCATGTCGTATGCTTTGCAATTATCCATTTTCAATGTTGCATCTCAAAAAAGTCAAGCAGGTTAGTTAGACACGATCTCCCTTTCCTAAAACCATGCTGGCTGTCTCCCAGGATATTGATACCATATAGGTAATTTTCCATTTTAGATCTTATTATAGATCCATAAGTTTACATATAATAGAAGTCAGGCTTATTGGTCTGTAGTTACCTGGTTCGGTTTTGTCTCCCTTTTTGTGGATTGGTATTACGTTTCCTATTTTCCAGTCTGTCGGTACAAACCCCGTGTCAAGAGACTGTTGCATGATCTTGGTTAGCGGTTTGTAAATAACTTCTTTCATTTCTTTGAGTACTATTGGGAGGATCTCATCTGGCCCAGGGGATTTGTTTATTTTAAGAGCTCCTAGTCCCTTTAACACTTCTGCCTCTGTTATGCTAAAGTTATTTAAAATTGGATAGGATCAGGTTGACATGTGGGGCATGTTGTCCGAGTCCTCCTTTGTAAAAACCTGTGAAAAGTAATCATTTAATATACTCGCTATATTTTTTTCTTCGTCTGTGATTTTGCCGTTTGTGTCTCTTAGACATTTAAACTCCTCTCTTACTGTTATAATATTGGAAAAACGTTTTGGAATTGGTTTTAGCCCCCTTAGCAATGTTCATTTCTGTCTCTGTTGGCCTTTCTAACTTCCTTTTTGACTTGTGTTTGCAGTTCCAAACAGGAGGAGTGGCAAACACTGTTGCAGCAGCAAAGGTCATTCAAAATGATCTCGACAGCATTAAGAACTGGGCAGACACATGGCAAATGACATTTAATAGAGGAAAGTGGAAGGTACTGCACACAGGCAATACATTTCTCCCCCCTTCCTTTCTATATTGGTTAATTGTGGGCTCTAGTTTTTTATTTAACATCACTGAGTCCCTTGACCCTGTGGATTGCAAACCACAATGTAGAAACATATAGAGAATGATTGGAATGGGCAATAAACATCACTGCTGTTTCTCTTAAAGCGTGTTTATTTATTTCTAATACTGGACCCTGTCATAATACTGTATCACATTCTGAATATGAATATAGCTGAGTTATTAATTGTAGGTAATGCTTAAAATATCAGATACACATTTAGCATTAAAAAGCAATCCATGTGATTTCTTTATCAGTCGTTCATTATTTTGTGTATCAGCCTCCACACAAAGCCGAGCGCAGTGCGGTATACTGTAATGATGCTCCAGTCAGTCTGCCCGGACTGCACCTGAACCATCTTAAAAACACGAAGCCTCCAATAAGCTCATTTGTAAAAGTTAGTAAAGAATGGCGCTATATAATCTAAGGAAGCTGAATGTGAACTCCTAGCTGGAGCAACGAGAGAGGAGAGGGGCGGGGCAGAGAAGGAGGCGGAGAGCGCTGCTAAGGCAACCGGCTTCTGAACATTCCACTCCGCTGAGCAGAGACCGTTAGGATTTAAAAATGCCAAAGTTCGGCGCCGTTAGTATGGGCTGCCAGAAATGAGGAGAAAATAAATACAGCTTTTTTATAAATGTGTGCATTCAGATATCATATAGAAATCTAGATACAAGATTTAACATTTACCTAAATATTTAAATAAATCTTAAATCACTTAACTAGATTTAACATTTAGTTAAATATTTAACTGGCAGCTAAAGTGCATAGCATAAGTGTACCTGTGTGTGTGTGTCAGTACCTGTGTGTGTGTCAGTACCTGTGTGTGTGTGTCTGTGTCAGTACCTGTGTGTGTGTGTCTCAGTTTCTCAGTGTGTGTGTGTGACAGAAATACAATGAGTTCTGGTGATAAATCTTCCTCCCGACCTGTGAGGGCGCTAAAGAACGGGAGGAGAAGTATCTGGAAGGGCTGGCCTGACAGTTCGTTTCCGGGACCGGAAAGTGGGTCAGCCTGGAAGGAAGCGAGACTCTGTTGTAAGACCGTATTGATTTGACAGGTAAACGAGGGGCAGCTGCAAGTAATAAGGCAGCTGCAACCGTTTACCTAGATATCATGCGGGATTACATATAGGGGCCAGGGTAACGCTGTTCTTTTCCTTCGTTTGGGTTAAACCAAGGACCGAGAAGGACCTAAAAATCTGTACTACTCTAAAAGAGTTGTGTGTGTGGGTTTGTGTGCTGTATTGGCTGAAAACTAACTGTCTGTCTTTTTTTCCGAATCACCAGACAGCTAAAAAACATATCCGGAGCTGTCGCACTGGGCGCAGCACAAGCGGATCACCTCATCACGCACTGTCACAACATCCCGTGTATTCACCCACCACAATCACGACTGCACGCACCCGAGACGGGTGACCGTGTTTTTGGTTTCTTGTTCAGGACTGTATCCTGTGTTTGTCAGCCCGAGCTTTACACATCGTTGTGTATTGCCGGGCTTATTATTTTTGAGCACTAGACCAGTGCTGGCAATAAAAGCCTATTTTCCACTGGACTACCGTTGTCTGCCCATTACTCCTGCACCGCATCACTGCTACACAGCTACCCCTCACCACCCACTTTGCCACACGTGGTGTCAGAAACGGGATCATGGACCGCAACGCGCTGGCGGAGCTGCTGCAGGCACTGGAGAGCAGACGGGGCGCAGAGAGAGAAGGAGGAGCGCTATACAGCGCTCATTGAGCGGGTAGGACTGGCCGTGGCTGCAATGCTGACCCGACTACAACACCGTTGATGTCGCCCCCAAAGGCACGGGGCGATGAAGATGTCGGCGGAGGATGACCCGAGGCGTGCTTGGTGGCATTCGGCGGCTGGCTACGGGCGGCTTGGCGGGAGTTCTGGGCCAGCCAATTGGGACCCTGCTTGATTGGGGAGGCTCAGGCAGCTTACCAGGCTATGAGCGACCAGCACGCCACCGAGTATGACCTGGTCAAGCAGGCCATCCTCCGCCGGCTCAACATAACTACCGAGACCCACGGGCGCGGTTTAGGGAGTACCGAGAGCCCCGGAGACACGCCCCAGGGTGGTTGCGGAGAGGTTGTGCGACCACATGGTGCATTGGCTGACCCCGGAAGAAGACCGCCCAGCAGATGGGGAAGCCATTGTGGTAGAACAGTTCTGCCATGTGGTCGGCGCCGAAACCCAGGCGTGGATACGGGCGCCACAACCCCGACACCCTGGAGGAGGCGGTCAATTGGCGAAGATTTTGAGGACTCCTGACCTCTGCCCGGATCGGGATCCTGTCCGCCCCTGCCCTTGAGCAGCCGCGCTCTCCCTCTCCTCCAACATCATCACCACACCCCCTCGTCCAGGGACCCAGACCTCCCAGAGCACCGACCCCATTGGGCCCCTTGCCTCCCCCATGGAGACCAAGGTTGGCCCCAGCTGGGGTAGAGGTGCTGCCTGCCCCGTTGCCATACCAGCAGCGGGACAGATTTCTAACCCATGCCCCTCTGTCCCTCCTATCTGTTTTAGGTGCCACCAGCGGGACATCTGGCCAGGTCATGCCCCGCTGCCATGGAGTGTGGCGTGGCGCGTGCAATTGGGCACCTGAGACTGGTAAGCGTGGGGAAAATGGTGGGAGGGGCCTTGTCTGATTAATGTGGTGTTAGGGAATGTGAAAACCCACGCATTAGTGGACACAGGGTGTGAGCAAACCTTGATTAGGACAGCTCTCCTGGGCGGTGTGTCGTGGCGGCCACGAGGTCAGGTGGCCATCTCCTGTATCCATGGAGACACGGCATACCCCACATTAAAAAGTATATTTATCGGTAGGACCGATAAAAGCGTCACCTGGTAGTTGGGGTGGCGGAAAGGTTTGCCACACCCAGTTATTCTGGGCGAGACTGGCCAAAATTCAAAGAATTGATGGAAAAATGGCAGTCTCAGCCACACACGTAAACGTGGCAGAAAAAAAAAGGAACGGATTGGTGATGTGTTTCCTTTTCACACTGAAATGTTTTCCCCTCTTTTCCGTCCTAGAAAAAGCGAATAAGGAGAGACGGACGCAAAATGGGAGGGAGCGTTGTTGAGACAAGGCTGGGGTCTGGTGGGAGAGTGCTGCAATGGTAACAAACGCCAGTCGAAGGGGTGGGAACGCAGTGTGTGACCGAGAGCGAGGTTACTGGACCGACTAGAGCAGATGTTATTCCAGCCCCTCTCAATGTACCGGACCCGTGGTACTCAAAGCGCCGGACCTAGTGTGGGGCCAACATAACGACCCGTCACTGGTGCACGCTTGGGGACAGGTCCGGTCCATTGAAGGTAAGGATGTTGGCGGCGCTGGGGCGCTAGTATATCCACACTTCAGTATCAAGGGGCAATTACTGTATAGGGTAAACCTAGCCGCTGGGCACAGGACAGCCTGTAACACAATTATTGGTTCCCCGTCTTGTCGGCTGGAGGTCATGAGGCTGGCGCATGATATCCTTTTGCGGGGGCACCTCGGAGCCGAGAAGACGAGGGAACGGATATTGGCTCGATTCTATTGGGTAGGTCTTCATACTGATGTGTCGAAATATGTAGCCACATGCCCAGACTGCCAGCGAGTAGCGCCCGGGTCGAGGCGCCCGCCCCTTTGGTCCCACTGCCGATTATTTCCACTCCTTCGAGCGCATTGCAATGGACATAGTCGGCCCTTTGCTACCTTCTGACTCCGGGTATACGCACATTTTAGTAGTGGTGGATTATGCAACGCGATACCCGGAGGCAGTTCCATTGAGGTCCACTAGTGCCGCTGCAATAGCCACCGAGTTAGCACAGATTATGGCCAGAGTAAGGGATCCCAAGGAGATTTTGACCGATCACGGAACTAATTTTTTGTCCAATACGTTACAGCAGGTGTACAAAATATTAAAAAATACGTCCCATCAGGACGTCCGTTTATCATCCACAATCGGACGGTCTGGTTGAACGTTTTAATCAGACCTTAAAGTCGATGCTGAGGCGATTTGTAACACAAGAGCAGAAACATTGGGCATCGCTTCTTCCCTACCTCCTTTTTGCGGTGAGAGAAGTGCCGCCAGAGTTCAACAGGGTTCTCCCCTTTGAGCTCCTGTACGGCCGGCAGCCTCGCGGCATTCTCGACCTGCTGAGAGGGGTGGGAGGAGCACAAAGGCTCGTCTAAAAATGTAGTGAAGTATGTGCTCCTACTCAGAGATCGCCTGGATTTGGTCGGTCGTTTGGCGAGACAACCTCAGATCGGCTCAGCACCGACAGCAGCAGCATTACAACAAAATGCACGGATTCGAACCTTTCGACCAGGGGACAAGGTAATGCTGCTACTTCCCTCATTAGAATCAAAACTGTGTGCTAAATGGCAGGGGCCGTATGAGGTGATTCGGGCTATAGGGAAAGTAAATTATGAAATTAGACAGCCCGATCGCCGGAATGAACGTGAAATTTACCATGTTAATTTGTTAAAGCCCTGGCAGGCAAGGGAGGTCTTATTTATAGCCCAGGCAATATGGAGGATGATTTAGGCCCCTGTCCAGAGACCCCGAGCACAAGAGCGATTTCAATGGGGAACAATTGGTTCGGATCAGCAAAGAGAGCTGCGTAAGCTTATTGAGGAGTTTAGCGATGTTTTTTCTGACGTGCCCAGCAGAACAAACTTAGTTGAATATGACATTATCTCTCCCCAGGTGTCACAGTGCGAGAGAGACCGTGCGGATCCCGGAAAGTCGGCGAAGTGGCGTGCGCAAAGAGGTATGGGATATGCTCGAGCTTGGGGTGATTGAACCTTCCAGGAGCGAGTGGTGCAGCCCCATTGTTATAGTGGCTAAAAAGACGGCACCAACCGCTTCTCGTAGATTTCAGAAAGGTGAACGCTATTGCTAAGTTCGATGCATATCCCATGCCTCGGGTCGGCGAACTTTTAGACCGACTGGAAAAGCGAGGTTTATTTCCACTCTGGACCTGACGAAGGGATACTGGCAAATCCCTTTAACCCGCAGCTCCAGAGAGAAAACCGCATTTTCAACACCAGAAGGGCTGTTCCACTTTAAAACCATGCCATTTGGGCTACATGGTGCGCCCGCTGCCTTTCAGAGACTGATGGACCAGGTGTTGCGCCCACATCATGAATATGCAGCAGCGTATATTGATGATGTGGTGATTTACAGCTCCACCTGGCGAGAGCATTTAGCTAGGGTTGCAGCCGTTCTTCAGTCTCTAAGAGCAGCCCGGCTGACAGCTAACTTGAGGAAATGTGCGTTTGCCAAAACAGAGACTCAATATTTGGGATTTTTAATGGGAAATGGAAGGGTGAGACCTGTGGTCACCAAAATCCAGGCTTTGGTTGATGCAGCGATCCCCAAAACCAAGACTCAGGTGAGGTCACTACTGGGCTTAGCCGGTTATTACCGCCCGCTTCATCCCGAGTGCATACAGTGGTTAACCCGTTAGTCGACCTCACCAAAAGAGTGCTCAAATTTAATTGAATGGTCAGCTGAGTGTCAGGGGCGTTTGATACGATTAAGCGTAAACTTTGCCAGGCCCCCACTCTTATTACCCCAGATTTCACCAAGAGATTCATCCTCCACACCGGCGCCTCGGATGTAGGTTTGGGTGCAGTCTTGTCCCAAAAAGTAGCTGGAGTAGAACACCCGATATTGTACCTGAGCAAAAAAATGTTACCTCGGAGCGTAACTACTCCGAGAGTCGAAAAAGAGTGTTTGGCCATTAAATGGGCTACTCACTCTTTACGATACTACCTGCTGGGACACTCATTTGATCTCGTCACAGACCCGCCCCCCTCAAGTGGTTAAGCACGATGAAGGACAGCAATGCCGGATAACTCGGTGGTATCTGGCGTTGCAGCCCTTCATGTACCATATGGTACACCGTGGGGAAAGACCACCAAAATGCGGATTATTTTTCCCGGGGGGGGTAATGGGAAAGGTAGATTTAGCCGAGTGTTCCTTGGCTCCACTCTGAGCGGTGGGATATGTGACAGAAATATAATGAGTTCTGGTGATAAATCTTCCTCCCGACCTGTGAGGGCTAAAAGAACAGGAGGAGAAGTATCTGGAAGGGCTGGCCTGACAGTTCGTTTCCGGGACCGGGAAAATAAGATGTCTGATGATTTAAAAAAACTAAAATACATTATGAACACCTGTAGCCTCCTGGTACCAGTATGTGCAATACACAAGCTCTGCTCATTGCCAGTCCAAAGAGATTTGTTTCGGGAAGTGGGTCAGCCTGGAAGAAGCGAGACTCTGTTGTAAGACCGTATTGATTTGACAGGTAAACGAGGGCAGCTGCAAGTAATAAGGCAGCTGCAACGTTTACCTAGATATCATGCGGGATTACATATAGAACCAAGGGTAACGCTGTTCTTTTCCTTCGTTTGGGTTAAGCCAAGGACCGAGAAGGACGTTAGTAGTGAAACTGTATTACTCTATAGAGAGTTGCGTGTGTGTGTTTTTGTGTTTGTTTATCACTGTACAATAACTGTCTGTGTTTTTGAAACCACCAGACAGCTAAAGCACATCCGGAGCTGTCGCCTTGGGCCAGCACAAGCCGGATCACCACTGCACGAACTGTCACGGAAATCAAAAGTGTATTCACTCACCACCAAGCACGACTGCACGCATTACCCGAGGCGGGTGAGCGTGTTTTTGTTTTCTTTTTCCAGGACTGTAAACCTGTGTTTTCATCCCCGCGCTCTACACATCGTTGTGTATTGCCGGGGCTTATTATTTATGGTCATTAGACCAGGAATTATAAATAAAGCACTACTTTTCCACTGTATACCGTTGTCTGCCTGTCACTCCTGCATCGCATCACCGCTACACCTGTCCCCCTTCACTAGCCACTTTGCCACAGCGAGATAGAGGTATCAGGACACGAGTCCCATCACTGTGAACAGCTGCTCATTAATTACACACAGTACAGAGGTGTGCTTATTTAGTTTTTTTTTATAACCTTTCCACAATTATGTAAAAAAAAAAAAAAAGAAAGTGATTTCCTGTATGATTCTTGTATCTTTCTACGTTGTGTTGAGGGCTCTGTGTGAAGTGCAGGTTTATTTAACTCCAGCGAGCGCTGTGATGGTGCAGCCTATCAGAGTGGCTGCCTGTGCTGTTGCTAGGTAAAGTGGAACTTTGGGTTCTAGTTTAATGAACGAGAAGGGGGAGAGGAGACACGCAGGCTTTAGCAGCTGAATTCTTCGAGTTACTCGCTGAGTGAGATTTTAAAACATTAGAGAACACAGGTTTTTATGAATAAACAAGTTTTTACAATTCTCACTATTACAGGTTAGCTTCACCAGAACGCTGTCGGGAGATACTTCTTTAAAATAAATTGCTTTACACGATCAATCACTCATTCAAATACATTTTCATTTTAAAAATTATTTTGCATGAAACAAATACAGATTGAAATGACACAATCAATTATAATTTAGTTTGCATAAAGACCCAGCATTTACCTTTTTGACCAGCATCGTGTGTTGCAGTATTGAAAACATCTGATTTGAATGTTTCCTGAGCTCGTTTGATCAGGAATAAGCAAGGCTGTGCAAAGAGCTAAATGCAACGCAATACACCCTATAGTTACAGAAAGCCTTTCTGTACTGTTCCATAATTCATCTTATTTAATCATATATTTTGTTTCAGAAAATGAATTCAAAACCATTAACGTGGCACCAAACCAGACTCAACCAGCTCCCCTATGGTTTAATAGCCACAGCTGTTTATATGATACAGTGGCAGCAAACATTGTTCAGACAGTTCCTATACATTTCAGTATCCTTGTTTTTTATATATAGTCTGTTATGTTTAGTGTTGCATTACAGCAGTGATTCTGAACTGCTATCACTTTGAGAACTGTCGCAACATGAGCAGGAGCTCCATGTAATTCTCTGCAGATGCTCCCATGGCCCAGCCTGCCACTCTACTGGGAACAAGGTTGCTGGTGTTGGCTGGCTGGCCTTACTGCTCTCAGTGTCTCTGGGATCAGCGTGTGATGGCCCCTTGCGATGCATACATCCTCTCAGCAGGACCGTTCATCATGAACTCTGTAGAGTGGGAGCAGCTTCCCGTCCACCCTGACTGGCCATCCCTCTCTGATGTAAGTGCGGAGGAGTCCAAACAGCTCTTCGTCCTGCGATGCTTGCTGCAGCTCTGGCATGGAGACGACTGTCTTCAGTGGGCCTTGCAGCAGGTGTACAAAATCCTGATCCCTGTCTGTGACATGACTTGCTGGGGGTGGAGACACCACAGCTCGCGACAGAAGATCAGCCACGATGTTGTGGCATCCTGGGGTGAACTCCAGCCTGAAGTGGTACTGGTTGAGGTGGTCGGCCCATCTGAAGAGCTGAAGTGGTTTGTGTCTTGACCCCTGCATGTCCAGCAATGTGGTGAGAGCCTGATGATCTGATCATAGAGGTATGGGTGCCATCGCTCACATGCCCATATGCACGTCAAAGCCTCCCTCTCCCATAGGGAATACTTCTGTTCTGCCGGTCTGAGGGCACGAGAAGCGAAGGCCACAGGACGTTCCATGCCGTTGTGTAGCTGGGACAGGACTGCGCCAAGCGCCACGGCCGACGCGTCTCAGGTGACCACCGTGGACACTGACAGACTGAAATGCGCCAGGGTGGGGGGGGGTAAGGTACCGTTTGATGGTGAGCACAGCATGGTGACAGGCCGGAGTCCAGGCCCACAGTGTGTCCTTCTTCAGCAGTTGATGAAGTGGTGCAAAGGTGGAGGCATATTGTGGAAGGAAACAGAGATAGTAGGTGGCCATGCCCACGAAGGACGCTAGCTGGGAAACTGACTGAAGATCAGGAAGGGTCAGAATGGCCTCCACATGAGACAAGATCGGTGTGATGCCCTGACCGGAGAGATTGTACCCCGCAAACTCAACCTGTGGAACCCCAAACACACATTTCTCCTCATTAAGCGTGACATGATGCAGGGACAGCTGGTGAAAAACTTGCTTCAAACGGTCGTCATGCAGAGGCTGGGCAGCGCTGTGCACCACAATGTCATCCAGGTAGGTGGAGACACCTGGGATGCCTGCCAACAGGAGCGTCATCATTTTTTGGAAGCAGCTGGGCACAGAGCAGAGACTGAAAGGGATGCGTTTGTACCGAAAGACCCCCATGTGGATGAGGAACGCTGTGAGGTCCCAGCTGGTGGGTGCCAGGGGCACCTGGAGACAGCTTTGGCACAGGTCAAGTTTGCTGAAGACTGTAGATCCATGGAACCCTGCACATGAAAAGGGGGCGGGGCAAAGCCCGGCCATAAATGTATTGTTTGGCAGCGTGGATGAGAAGCCCCATCCACATTAAAAACCTCGTGGCTGTCGGCTAGTGTGTTGTTAAACTAGTCGGCAGTCACACATAATTAATAAACTCGTGCAGATTGTGGCTGAGGGGTAATAGAATAATTACTAGCCAGTTAAACCCCCCGGCCACGGTATATAAGCCTGCAGCACTCTCAGATCAGTGTGGGTGTTCGGAGGAGTGAACGAGAGCGACAGCGAGATCAACGGTGATTTAAAAAACCTATAGGAACACGTTTTGTGTTCAAGATTTGTGTTTTGTTTAAACTTTTTTATTGTCGCTCTGTGAGCAGTGTGTTTTTGTTAAAATATTTTCTTTTCTTTTGGTTAAACGGCATTCTGTCCTGACGTCTCCACTCGGTATCCTGTCACACGTGGAAATGGGTAGTCGGCAGCGGGTATTTGTCTGGCACAATGGCCTTGTTAACAGCACGCAGGTCCACACACAAGCGTAGCTCCCCATTCTTGCGTACAATCACTAAATTGGAAACCCAGGGCGACGCATTGATGGCTCAATAATGTCCGCATCCAAGAGACGCTGCAGCTCCTGGGAGACCTGATCGTGGAGGGAGAGCAACGGCTGAATGACAGGGGAGACCGCTGTATCGACTGTAGGCTGGTGTACAAATTCAGTGAGACAGCCGAGGCCCTCAAACAGAGCTGGATATTGATGAGACCAAGGAGCTGAGACATGAAAAACATCCAAACCGGCCGAGTCAGCGAGTTTAAAATCCAGAGCCTGAAGCAAGTCTAGTCCCGTCAGTTTGGCAGCAGCAGCTGAGACGTAGAAGAGGGCAGAGGGTGCATCACGCGTCTTGTAACACACTGGCAGACAGACAGACCCTATGACGGTAGGTTTCTGCAGAGGCACATGAGAAATAAATCTTTCATGAGTGGATTTGTTCAGCACATACAGCGCCTGTGTCAGCCAGCAGTGGAAGCAGCACATCACCACACAGCACCTCACCGTGTGAACGCTGTGGATTTCTGCAACACGGCATTAATAGAAACGGCTGCAGGGCGTTCTGATCCAGGCGCTGGAGAAGGAGGTGGAGCCTGCCCTGAGCGGCACCAGAGGCCAAAATGGTTGGGTTTGTTGCATTTCCTACAATGCTGACCCTGTGCTGGGCAAGAGACAACCCGAGTTTAGACAGTTTCATGTCTGGTGTACTGTAATATACAAGATTGAATAATTCAAGCCTGAATTCTTGTGTTTAACATTCAGACCAGCATGTCTGTTCTCTCATTTAAGACTGCGGTAAAACTATTGCTGTCTGTTTACGATTACCGTGGCGACGGATCTCAAAGTAATAGCAGTTCGGCACCACTGCTGTAATGCGACACTAAACATAACACAGGCTCTCTTGTACCTGACCAGCCCTGCTGGTTTGTGCTGCTTGGGGTGGCATTTGTGTCCCATATTACCTGACCCAGACTGCCTGCTTCCTTACTGGAATCCCTGAGTGGATAAGCATCCCCTCTAACAAAACAGTCAATAGATTTTAATAAGGAAGCCACCCCTCAAGTGCAATGGCCCTGCATTCCTTATCCATGTATAATGCACAGTGACTGGGTGGGATATCTGCTCTGCATGGCACCCCTTTAGTGGGTTTCTGCAATGGTGACTGTCCAGACAGGGATCACACTGAATGCTGTACCAGTCTCTGCACTCCCGAAGATCTATTCAGGTTAAGAACATGGTTTGAAATCCCCCCATCCTCATTGTAGAGCCAGTGGAGTTCAACCCTGGAGCTCTATTTGGACCTATTTGCATCCTGTATCAGTATTGCTAATTCTGTAGAAACCTACTTGCTCAACACATGACCTGTACTGGAACCCTGTTGCCATGGAAATATTCAAATCTTTCTGCTTTGTATCTGCAGTAACAACAGGTGTGTGCTGCAGCCCTGCTAATCAAATCAGATGTTTTAACTACTGAAATGTGAGCAGCTCAGTTAAAGAAATGAAAAAACAAAACCATAGCAAAGTATATTTGCGGCTTGGTTATACAAACACAGCATGATCGCTGCACTGCATATATTTATACAAACACAGCATGATCGCTGCACTTCATATATTTATACAAACACAGCATGATCGCTGCACTGCATATATTTATACAAACACAGCATGATCGCTGCACTTCATATATTTATACAAACACAGCATGATCACTGCACTGCATATATTTATACAAACACAGCATGATCACTGCACTGCATATATTTATACAAACACAGCATGATCACTGCACTGCATATATTTATACAAACACAGCATGATCACTGCACTGCATATATTTATACAAACACAGCATGATCACTGCACTGCATATATTTATACAAACACAGCATGATCGCTGCACTGCATATATTTATACAAACACAGCATGATCGCTGCACTGCATATATTTATACAAACACAGCATGATCGCTGCACTTCATATATTTATACAAACACAGCATGATCGCTGCACTGCATATATTTATACAAACACAGCATGATCGCTGCACTGCATATATTTATACAAACACAGCATGATCGCTGCACTTCATATATTTATACAAACACAGCATGATCGCTGCACTTCATATATTTATACAAACACAGCATGATCGCTGCACTTCATATATTTATACAAACACAGCATGATCGCTGCACTGCATATATTTTCTTTACTTTGAAAGGGTTCTCTGTGCTGGACACAGTGTTCTTTCAGGTGTGAGAGTCACTCAGGGCTCTCTGTGCTGGACACAGTGTTCTTTCAGGTGTGAGAGTCACTCAGGGCTCTCTGTGCTGGACACAGTGTTCTTTCAGGTGTGAGAGTCACTCTGGGCTCTCTGTGCTGGACACAGTGTTCTTTCAGGTGTGAGAGTCACTCGGGGCTCTCTGTGGTGGACACAGTGTTCTTTCAGGTGTGAGAGTCACTCTGGGCTCTCTGTGCTGGACACAGTGTTCTTTCAGGTGTGAGAGTCACTCGGGGCTCTCTGTGCTGGACACAGTGTTCTTTCAGGTGTGAGAGTCACTCAGGGCTCTCTGTGCTGGACACAGTGTTCTTTCAGGTGTGAGAGTCACTCGGGGCTCTCTGTGCTGGACACAGTGTTCTTTCAGGTGTGAGAGTCACTCGGGGCTCTCTGTGCTGGACACAGTGTTCTTTCAGGTGTGAGAGTCACTCGGGGCTCTCTGTGCTGGACACAGTGTTCTTTCAGGTGTGAGAGTCACTCGGGGGCTCTCTGTGCTGGACACAGTGTTCTTTCAGGTGTGAGAGTCACTCGGGGCTCTCTGTGCTGGACACAGTGTTCTTTCAGGTGTGAGAGTCACTCAGGGCTCTCTGTGCTGGACACAGTGTTCTTTCAGGTGTGAGAGTCACTCAGGGCTCTCTGTGGTGGACACAGTGTTCTTTCAGGTGTGAGAGTCACTCTGGGCTCTCTGTGCTGGACACAGTGTTCTTTCAGGTGTGAGAGTCCTCTGGGCTCTCTGTGCTGGACACAGTGCTCTTTCAGGTGTGAGAGTCACTCAGGGCTCTCTGTGCTGTACAGTGTGCTTTCAGGTGTGAGGTCACTCAGGGCTCTCTGTGGTGGACACAGTGTTCTTTCAGGTGTGAGAGTCACTCTGGGCTCTCTGTGCTGGACACAGTGTTCTTTCAGGTGTGAGAGTCACTCTGGGCTCTCTGTGCTGGACTCAGTGTTCTTTCAGGTGTGAGAGTCACTCGGGGCTCTCTGTGCTGGACACAGTGTTCTTTCAGGTGTGAGAGTCACTGGGGCTCTCTGTGCTGGACACAGTGTTCTTTCAGGTGTGAAGTCACTCAGGGCTCTCTGTGCTGGACACAGTGTTCTTTCAGGTGTGAGAGTCACTCAGGGCTCTCTGTGGTGGACACAGTGTTCTTTCAGGTGTGAGAGTCACTCGGGGCTCTCTGTGGTGGACACAGTGTGCTTTCAGGTGTGAGAGTCACTCGGGGCTCTCTGTGCTGGACACAGTGTTCTTTCAGGTGTGAGAGTCACTGGGGCTCTCTGTGCTGGACACAGTGTTCTTTCAGGTGTGAGAGTCACTCAGGGCTCTCTGTGCTGGACACAGTGTTCTTTCAGGTGTGAGAGTCACTCAGGGCTCTCTGTGCTGGACACAGCGTTCTTTCAGGTGTGAGAGTCACTCAGGGCTCTCTGTGCTGGACACAGCGTTCTTTCAGGTGTGAGAGTCACTCAGGGCTCTCTGTGCTGGACACAGTGTTCTTTCAGGTGTGAGAGTCACTCAGGGCTCTCTGTGCTGGACACAGTGTTCTTTCAGGTGTGAGAGTCACTCTGGGCTCTCTGTGCTGGACACAGTGTTCTTTCAGGTGTGAGAGTCACTCTGGGCTCTCTGTGCTGGACACAGTGTTCTTTCAGGTGTGAGAGTCACTCTGGGCTCTCTGTGCTGGACACAGTGTTCTTTCAGGTGTGAGAGTCACTCAGGGCTCTCTGTGCTGGACACAGTGATCTTTCAGGTGTGAGAGTCACTCAGGGCTCTCTGTGCTGGACACAGTGTTCTTTCAGGTGTGAGAGTCACTCAGGGCTCTCTGTGCTGGACACAGTGTTCTTTCAGGTGTGAGAGTCACTGGGGCTCTCTGTGCTGGACACAGTGTTCTTTCAGGTGTGAGAGTCACTCGGGGTTCTCTGTGCTGGACACAGTGTTCTTTCAGTTGTGAGAGTCACTCGGGGCTCTCTGTGCTGGACACAGTGTTCTTTCAGGTGTGTGAGTCACTCGGGGTTCTCTGTGCTGGACACAGTGTTCTTTCAGTTGTGAGAGTCACTCTGGGCTCTCTGTGCTGGACACAGTGTTCATTCAGGTGTGAGAGTCACTCGGGGCTCTCTGTGCTGGACACAGTGTTCATTCAGGTGTGAGAGTCACTCGGGGCTCTCTGTGCTGGACACAGTGATCTTTCAGGTGTGAGAGTCACTCAGGGCTCTCTGTGCTGGACACAGTGTTCTTTCAGGTGTGAGAGTCACTCAGGGCTCTCTGTGCTGGACACAGTGTTCATTCAGGTGTGAGAGTCACTGGGGCTCTGTGCTGGACACAGTGTTCTTTCAGGTGTGAGTCACGGGGCTCTCTGTGCTGGACACAGTGTTCTTTCAGGTGTGAGAGTCACTCTGGGCTCTCTGTGCTGGACACAGTGTTCTTTCAGGTGTGAGAGTCACTCGGGGCTCTGTGTGCTGGACACAGTGTTCTTTCAGGTGTGAGTCACTCGGGGCTCTCTGTGCTGGACACAGTGTTCTTTCAGGTGTGAGAGTCACTGGGGCTCTCTGTGCTGGACACAGTGTTCTTTCAGGTGTGAGGTCACTCGGGGCTCTCTGTGCTGGACACAGTGTTCTTTCAGGTGTGAGTCACTCGGGGCTCTCTGTGCTGGACACAGTGTTCTTTCAGGTGTGAGAGTCACTCAGGGCTCTCTGTGCTGGACACAGTGTTCTTTCAGGTGTGAGAGTCACTCAGGGCTCTTTTCTTTCTAACTTATTGTAGTCATCCTTTAGACTTTTAAAAAGGAGAAAACAATTTAATGGTAACTAAGGACAGTACTGGCAGAATTAAAATATGTCCCTCAGAGACTAGACTACTCCTCTAACAAGTACAGGGACAGAAGCATTATCTGTTAACATACTTCCATATTAATACAGCCATACAGCCAGTAACTTCTTATACACCAAATCCTGGGTGACAAAGAATCAATATGAAGCAAGAGAGCTGTATTATTATTATTATTATTATTATTATTATTATTATTATTGAGATGTATTGCTTTTTAATATTTTTGTGTTCACTGTTATTGTAGCGTTCGAGCGAATGAATAAACTTACTGACAGAATAAAACAAAAACAAAGTCAGCCAGGCTTGCGAGGTGAACTCAACAATGGAGAAACTCTTTCTATTCTTTTTCGCGGGGTCACACAACACACAGCTTCCGCTTCTCCTCACCTCTTAATACATAACCCTATTAGTCCACTAGATGGCAGCATAAGACCACAAATAGCTAGGGGAATCCTTATTTATCAGTACAGTTTTAGACGGCTACATAATTCCTCTGCTCTGTTAAGAAACGTCCTCGTTTCTAATATTCATTTTAATCAGAAAGAACACTAACAAATAAACATGAACTAAAGCATTTCCAGTGTAAACGTGAATTTAGTTTCCTTTACACAGTTTTTTTTAAATGTTATAAATCAAAGCCTGTCAGCTAATCCAACAAAATCTGAAAAATGGAAAGAAAACATTAAACCGTGACATATGGCAATGCAAAGCATACATGTATTCAAAGATTATGTAACAGTTTACACAAAGAAAACTGTCTTTGTCTTGAAGTCAGCCTCCCTGCAGTGCACACATTGCAATGAATTATGCCACCATTATACCAGAAGGCTCTATTTAATTAAAATTAGGATTTGATATTAAATATGATTGGCAAGCAAACAATAAAACGCGAGATCTTAAGCAAAAACGTACAAATGCTGTTACTGAACAACAACAGTAAAACTACAAATAACAACTATATATATATATATATATATATATATATACACACACACACACACGCTCGCACGCACGCACGCACGCACGCAGTCACTCACTCACGCACGCACACACACTCACTAATTAGGGTTTATGTAGCTGCATTTTACCGCTAATATTTTTTTTATTTTGTTTTGAAGGATGTTTTTGCTTTTATTGACCAATTTAAAAAAAACTTGTTGAAGGGGCGAATAGTATTATCAAGGATTTATGGCCATGAATGATAAATTAGAAATAATAAATTATAAAACTAAAGTAAGGTTTCACCTCAACCACCGTGTCGTTTCCTTGTGTTGAGGGGTGAAGACGTAACGGATTTGCCATAATAACTAATTAATACATACATTAAATTACGTTTTTATTTGTATTTTTTTTTAATCACGAGGTTGACTAGTTTTTTTCAGGTACTTTTGACTTTTCTGTGTATACAGCTAAAAAATTATTCCGCCCAATAGAACTCTCACAAAACAGCGAGCTGCTTTTACAAATCACTCCTCTCACTCAGCAAACAAGCAAGCAGCGCCGCAGAAGAGACAGACCAACAGCGCAACGACAACTGAAACACCCACAAAACCGCCTGATTTCTCTCTATCCAATGGCCAGATAAAGATACAAAAACGGAACATACAAGCGTCATCACTGGGCTTCTGGGTAGTGTAGTTTTAAAAGCAATCCATTATTTTAATAGGCGAATAAGAGCTGTAAAAACAAAGTGAGCAGCTGGGCCGATTAGATCGTCCCGTGCCAGTTATAGAGTTAAGCATGTGACGGCTACAGTATTGAAGCGTGTGTGTGGAGGTGCATTTTAATAAGTGTGTGTTCGGGCAGTCCAGAGGGGCCCACCAACCTTCATTTTCGGGGCCAGGGGGTGCCACCCTCCCCCTCCTCCCTCCTTTCGACCCCCGCTGGCTCCCCTACTGGCAGCTCCCTTTCAACTGGTGGCACAAAAGGAATATACAGGTATTTTAAGAACATAAGAAAGTTTACTAACAAGAGGAGGCCATTCAGCCCATCTTGCTCGTTTGGTTGTTAGTAGCTTACTGATCCCAGAATCTCATCAAGCAGCTTCTTGAAGGATCCCAGGGTGTCAGCTTCAACAACATTACTGGAGAGTTGGTTCCAGACCCTCACAATTCTCTGTGTAAAAAAGTGCCTCCTATTTTCTGTTCTGCCCCTTTATCTAATCTCCATTTATGACACCTGGTCCTTGTTTCTTTTTTCAGGTCAAAAAAGTCCCCTGGGTCGACATTGTCTATACCTTTAAGGTATAAGTTTAGCAAAGTAAGTAGCGATAGTTAATATGTTACAATGTTAAAACATATGCAGATCACGAGAGAAAGCTACCACACTGTATAGTTTATTGTGTGAACTCAATCCTGGGACAATGGTAGAGATATCCGTGTGTGAATGTGAGAGTGTGAGAGAGCCAGTCGGCGCAGGTAGTAGGTAAGGACGAACACTTGGGGGTTTGGGTCGGGTTGCAGGTCTTATTAAAGCGGGTTGGGTCCTGTAGTAGCGGGTCCGGGTCGGAAGGGGGTCCGCTCTCAACGCATTAATAGTAAAATTGACTTTTTTTTCTTCTCTGTTAAACAACTAACAAGCCACTAATCTTAAAGCTACTGTATAATGAACAGTAAAGTATTTTATGCTGGACTCACTTTATTACAATCGCTGTGCGTGACTGTATTGCCATTAATAAAGAGGAGTCGCTTCTGCTTTGAAATGAAAGTGAGACTTACGATTTAAAAGGGGGGGGTCTTTACCTGTGTCTGTAAAACTCCTGAAATACCATTCAGTTCTAGCCTCAATACTAAAAACGATGGGGTTTATTTGATCTCAACATCGGTGGGTCTAAATGTTTAAATCATTGAATTAGATTTCTTGCTTTACTTTGGGATGTGTAAGTTTTTAAATAGTGCAATAGCTGAGAAGTTGTTGCTGCAGTTCAGACTCTCTCTAATGATCTTTCAATTGCTGCCTGTGCTGCAGTTCAGACTCTCTCTAATGATCTTTCAATTGCTGGCCGTGCTGCAGTTCAGACTCTCTCTAATGATCTTTCAATTGCTGCCTGTGCTGCAGTTCAGACTCTCTCTAATGATCTTTCAATTGCTGCCTGTGCATTGTCAGGATATTGTAAATAGTCACTGGAAACTACATTTTGTTATACTAAGAGTAATACTACAGATATATGGACCACTGCAGCTGTACCCATAATGCTCCTGGGAGTGTGCACTTTGCCTGCCTGTGTGCTTCTCTGGCTTGCAGCTTCCACTCTATAGGAAACACAACGTTGGCTTTAATGGGGAGAACAAATTGTGTTTTAAACTGCTGTGGTCTTTTATCCACTGCTTTGCCCAGGTGACTTCCAGTGTCACCAGTTACATGAACGTGCTGACGTACCAGCCCACCCAGAGTGGCTTCTACCAGACTCCATTCACTCAGGCTATTGTGTGCTCCTACACCAGGGGTGGGCAATTCTGGTCCTGGTAATAATTAGTCCAATTAAGTAATTTAGGGAAAACTTGGAACAAAAGCCAGGAGGGACACCGGCCCTCCAGGACCGGAGTTGCCCACCCCTGTCCTACACCAAGTGAGGACTGCGAAGCTGTCTTCTCTGCTTGTAGGTCTGAAGCCTTCCCTTTGCTGCCCCCTCTTGGCAGCAGTGACTGGTGCAGCTGCAGGCTGACCTCGTTATTGTTTCAGTAGAAGCTGTAGTATGAGCAGCATGTGGGGAAACCTGATTAAAATGACCTCCTAATGAGTGGGTTTTACCCACTTTGACCTCTTATGCATTCTCAAGGAGCTGTTGCAATTGCTGTTAACCTCTATAGAGTTGGTGCTCCCAGTAGGTTTAATTCAGTTTTATAAAGGCTCGTCTCGGCGTGTTTTCAGCTGAAATCAGAGTGTCTGTGTTGTTGCTCTAACCAAAGCTCTCTACCCGTGTCTTCTCCAGACTTGCTGGCTGGACTCCTCCAGTGTATAACCCTGCACTCGGGGATGCTTCTGGGTTTGGGAAGCTGGAGTTTACCATATTAAAAACGTTTTTATTTTATTTTATTTTTACTTTTGCTGGGATACTTGTCAGGTCAGTGATACCATAAGTATAGAGTTTAGAATCATAAACCGTGCATTTAAAATGGCGGTATAACACATGTATTATTTCACTGTCAAAATACACACCTTTAACACTGCCTGTTTTATATTGATATGCATTTCAAAATATTTGTGTTAACCGTTGAATACCATTCTGAATATGAATACAGCTGAAATATAAATTGTACATAATATCTTAGAATACTATATACATATTTAGAATTACAAATCAATTTTATTACTTGTTCATTATTTTGTGTATCAGCCTCCACACAAAGCCGAGCGCAGTGCGGTATACTGTAATGATGCTGCAGTCAGTCTGCCCGGACTGCACCTGAACCATCTTAAAAACACGAAGCCTCCAATAAGCTCATTTGTAAAAGTTAGTAAAGAATGGCGCTATATAATCTAAGGAAGCTGAATGTGAACTCCTAGCTGGAGCAACGAGAGAGGGAGAGAGGGGGCGGGGCAGAGAAGGAGGGGGAGACGCTGCTAGGCAACCGGCTCCTGAACATTCCACTCCGCTGAGCAGAGACCGTTAGGATTTAAAAATGCCAAAGTTCCGAGCGGCGTCAGACGCTTCGTTTAATTAACACAGCGTTGATGACATACATTTTAATTTTGAAGATAACCATATTTTAAATACTCAAATACTAATAATATTTCAGTTCCAGACCGTTTTCCAACAAATAAAAGAAGGTAACGATATTAAGGTACGGTATTATATTAAGACTAAGCCTATGAATGTAATTCAAGTTGCTGGTGCTGTTTGATGTATAATTTATTTATTTATTTATGTAGAAAATGTTGTAGTATTTCATATATATATATATATATATATATATATATATATATATATATATATATATATATATATATATCATTGTTTTCACAAAAAAAAACCTCCATACATTATCAGTTCATCTGCTAGTGTAATGAAATCACAGATATTAGTCAGTAAAGCCCCTTTCACGCTGGCATGCTCTACCCGGGTCGGACTATCTCCTGGACGTGACCTGTAGCAGAAACAATAATACAGCAGCAGCATCATATATTACACATGATGTGGTTAAAATCAATGGCATGTACATTTTAATATGCAGTAGTAGCCGTTGATAAGAATTTGACGTATTTGCCAGTGTGAAAGGGGTTTAATTAATACATAGACACGCTGTGGTAACTTTAAGAAGTTAAAATGAAAGGCTTGATTAAAGTTTAACCAAACAAATAAATAACTACATTAATAACACTATGAAAGAAAAGTAAAGTTTTGGTAGCTCATTCTTATTTAAATTACAAAATGTGACTCCTTTTAGAAAGGGGCTGTGACACAGACAAAGTGATTCTTGGTGTACATCTCCCTCCTGACCTGTGAGGGCGCTGTGTAAAGGGAACAGAGTGCCCTGGACTGGATGGCCAGACAATAAATTCCCAGGGTTAGCGGAAGTTGGTCATCTAGAAAGGGGGAGCTCCGGCACACTAAATCATCGACCGGAAGGAAATGATGTGGCAGTCATGATTGGAGGAGCTGTTGCACTCGTTAACCAAGGGGTCATGATAGATGGTACAAAAGGGGATGGAGTGATGTGATCTGTTCCTTTGTAATGGTTAAAGCTAACTGGAAGGAGAACTGTATTGTGAACCGTGAGTGTTTTGTTTGTCGTGTCTAAATTGTACTTGTTTGTTATTTAGATGGCTAACACGATCCGGAGCTGTCGCCAAAGGCCAGCACTAAACCCGGACAACACTTCACTATTTCATGGAGAACTGTAATTGCACCATGAGTACTTGAGCACTCACTGTGGACTTGTGTTTGTGTTTTGTGTTTCGTGTGGGGACTGTTTATTATTTAGGGACAAACCCGCGGATTACAGTAAAGCAATACACTCCGCTGCATTGCTTTACATTGTTATTATTTACTGTGTGTTTTGTGTCATCAGACACTGGGATATAAAATAAAACACCATTGCACCTGGATTATTGTTTATTGATCACCTTGCCACAGGGACTTATATAATAACTGGCATATAAATCTAAATTCTATTTGAAACTGTTTGAGGGGTAGACTAGGACAGCCAGAAAGCTGACGTAATGTACATTGCTGACAGATAACATTTGGAGGGCGTGTACAAGAACAGAGATTTTCTTTCAAGCATAAAGAAGGTAAATCACATGAATACTGTATTTACATATCTTCTGGCGGATTGATTAGGAGCAGTGATTAAATAGTTTGAAAGATAACATCCAAAGTCCTTTACCGGAGATTAAGGCCCTCGTAATGATCTATTAAACTATGAAAACTATTCTGTTTTGTTAGCGCTCCAAAACCATAGGATTTATTTGAGTTTTGTATTGTTTGTTAAAAGAAGCCGTGTTCCGATTGGAAAAGAGACATGTGGAACAAATAAACATACAGGTACCGTCCTGTTTAAACCGCTCCTTTTATCCACCAAAGACGTGTTAGGAACCCAGAACTGTGTTCAGTTATACTTAGTGTTCTGCATTTTCCATTTTTATCTTAACACGTTTTTCACAGGATTTTTTGGAGTTTATTTTACATATATTAAAATAGGGATAAAATCAGTAAAGATTTGTTTTCAATTGAAACATCAGGAAAATAATCTCAGTATACACACTGCATCAGCTGAGGATCCAGTAACGTGGTGCGTAGGTCAGGCAAGTCCAGTGCATAGTAGGAGGGGATCAAGAGATCTACAAGTGCAGTCTAAGCAGGGGGGTGTTGTCTCCCAAGCGCTGAAAATCATGTGCCACAATCTTCACCTCTGTACTGTGTACCGTTTTCTCAGCTATGACACTGCATAGTGGCACAAGCACTGATTTTTAGTGATCAAAGCCATTTGAGTTACAGGCAATGTATCTGTCAGTCTATCTGTGACCTGTGAGTGAGAGGATTGAGAGGCGTCTGACTGAGTCTGCTGTCAGTGCCACCTTGCCCCTAGCTCTGGAGTTGAAACTGAGAAAGTTAACATTCAGGTCTTTCAGGATTACTTGCCATTAGTTCACCTGTATGGATTGTGCTTTCAGTTTCTACAGACACAGCAGAGAGACACCCAGCATTGAAAACAAGACCCTGACACTCAGAAGCTGTGTGGGACTCACACCTTTTAAAAGGTAAGTTACAATGTTGTTTTATTAAGGAAATGTGTAGAAAGGACCTTAAAATGTAAAAACGTCTTAGAGCTGATTGATTTGAAACCTGTTCCCGTAGAGGAACAACAGGGCATATTGTGAAGCCAGAGCAAAAGCAAAGGCCCATTTTCAGATAGGATTAAAATCGTATGAAAATTATAAAACTAACAGGAAACTAGATTTTGTGAATAAAAAACAAAGCACAATGATCATGTTGAAACCACAGAATCTAAACCCTGTATCGACAAAGGCTGCATTCTGTCATATTAATGTTATTTTATGTTGCTGTAACATGACCCATATGTTGATTTCTGGCACTTCTGGTGAGGAGGAGTCAGAAAACAGTGTGTGAGACATGATGGTGATAATCGTAATGAAACAGTAGGGTACATGTATACACGGCTGATATTATACACTTCCCTGGTCCCTCAGAAGGGCTTCTCTCAGGTTCAGCTGATATTATACACTTCCCTGGTCCCTCAGAAGGGCTTCTCTCAGGTTCAGCTGATATTATACACTTCCCTGGATCCTCAGAAGGGCTTCTCTCTGGTTCAGCTGATATTATACACTTCCCTGGTCCCTCAGAAGGGCTTCTCTCTGGTTCAGCTGATATTATACACTTCCCTGGTCCCTCAGAAGGGCTTCTCTCTGGTTCAGCTGATATTATACACTTCCCTGGATCCTCAGAAGGGCTTCTCTCAGGTTCAGCTGATATTATACACTTCCCTGGATCCTCAGAAGGGCTTCTCTCTGGTTCAGCTGATATTATACACTTCCCTGGATCCTCAGAAGGGCTTCTCTCTGGTTCAGCTGATATTATACACTTCCCTGGTCCCTCAGAAGGGCTTCTCTCTGGTTCAGCTGATATTATACACTTCTCTGGTCCCTCAGAATGGCTTCTCTCTGGTTCAGCTGATATTATACACTTCCCTGGTCCCTCAGAAGGGCTTCTCTCTGGTTCAGCTGATATTATACACTTCCCTGGATCCTCAGAATGGCTTCTCTCTGGTTCAGCTGATATTATACACTTCCCTGGTCCCTCAGAAGGGCTTCTCTCTGGTTCAGCTGATATATACTTCTCTCTGGTCCCTCAGAATGGCTTCTCTCTGGTTCAGCTGATATTATACACTTCCTGGTCCTCAGAAGGGCTTCTCTCTGGTTCAGCTGATATTATACACTTCCCTGGATCCTCAGAAGGGCTTCTCTCTGGTTCAGCTGATATTATACACTTCCCTGGTCCCTCAGAAGGGCTTCTCTCTGGTTCAGCTGATATTATACACTTCCACTGGATCCTCAGAAGGGCTTCTCTCTGGTTCAGCTGATATTATACACTTCCCTGGTCCCTCAGAAGGGCTTCTCTCTGGTTCAGCTGATATTATACACTTCCCTGGTCCCTCAGAAGGGCTTCTCTCTGGTTCAGCTGATATTATACACTTCCCTGGATCCTCAGAAGGGCTTCTCTGGTTCAGCTGATATTATACACTTCCCTGGTCCCTCAGAAGGGTTTTCTCTCTGGTTCAGCTGATATTATACACTTCCCTGGATCCTCAGAAGGGCTTCTCTCTGGTTCAGCTGATATTATACACTTCCCTGGATCCTCAGAAGGGCTTCTCTGGTTCAGCTGATATTATACACTTCCCTGGATCCTCAGAAGCTCTTCTCTCTGGTTCAGCTGATATTATACACTTCCCTGGATCCTCAGAAGGGCTTCTCTCTGGTTCAGCTGATATTATACACTTCCTGGATCCTCAGAAGGGCTTCTCTCTGGTTCAGCTGATATTATACACTTCCCTGGATCCTCAGAAGGGCTTCTCTCTGGTTCAGCTGATATTATACACTTCCCTGGATCCTCAGAAGGGCTTCTCTCTGGTTCAGCTGATATTATACACTTCCCTGGATCCTCAGAAGGGCTTCTCTCTGGTTCAGCTGATATTATACACGTCCCTGGATCCTCAGAAGGGGGCTTCTCTCTGGATCAGCTGATATTATACACTTCCTGGTCCCTCAGAAGGGCTTCTCTCTGATTCAGCTGATATTATACACTTCCTGGATCCTCAGAAGGGCTTCTCTCTGGTTCAGCTGATATTATACACTTCCTGGATCCTCAGAAGGGCTTCTCTCTGGTTCAGCTGATATTATACACTTCCCTGGATCCTCAGAAGGGCTTCTCTCTGGTTCAGCTGATATTATACACGTCCCTGGATCCTCAGAAGGGCCCCTCTCTGGTTCAGCTGATATTATACACTTCCCTGGATCCTCAGAAGGGTTTCTCTCTGGTTCAGCTGATATTATACACTTCCCTGGATCCTCAGAAGGGCCCCTCTCTGGTTCAGCTGATACCCCAGGTTGGAACCATTAACCTGTCCCCTGCAGCACACAATGCTGTGGAATGTCCGTTTTGCAGTCGGGTCTGTTTGGGTTTTGTCTGGTGACATTTTTATCCAGTTGCATTTCATACAAACACCCCTTTCATCTGTGAGTGCGTTGAGAAGCCATCAGCGATCTCAAGGTGTATATAAAGCATTTCCTTTTATTTTGGTACAGCTTATTTGCATTATTACTGGTTTACTTTTATTTTATATTGTATAACCGAGCTGCTTCCACCTTTAAAATAGACCCAGGACACAGAGATGGAGGTTTCTTAAGCGCTCTTGCGCTATTTTTAATAATAACAAAAACTAAAATAAACAAAACAAACACAGAGCTCTTTTCTTGAGCACTACACTAAAACACAAAACAGGAACCTAAACTATAAAACACTAGTAAGCGGGCTCACTACACGGCAGCCCCAAACAGACTGGCTGCTTTTCTTAAATACCCTGCGCCTGGCTCTAATTTACAATGCTAGCCAGGTGCAGGGGAGCATTACTAATTAAACAATTTACAAAATCAAATTAAACAATTAAACAAATTAGGGCTGCGCCCTTCTGGGAGATGTAGTCCTATTCCCCCAGGACTACACTATCTCACACGTGGTATAACTTGCTTGATATTATTGCAGGTTGATTCAGACACTGGAAATAAAAAAGAGTTTGATGTGTGGTTTAATAGTATTTTATAAGAATTTCTGGGGTAAAAATAGGAATTACAATGATTTTGAAATCTGATGCCTGGTGTGCACCTTCATTTTGACACCTGGAGCTGAAGGGGTTAAAGAACATGAAGTTGTTTGAGCTTCAGTGCTGAAGCAATCAGGCAGGCCTGCCCAACCCACTGCCTGTACGTTTTGTACAATTAATATTCAGTAGATTTGGAGTTTTCAAAGAGATAAAGGTACAGCAACACGTTCTGTTACCTGAAGGACACTACAACACCCCTGAAAGTTTTGTTGAACTAGTTTGAAATATAGGCAAAATACAAGACGTTTTTTCACCTGTGTGATTGTATGAATTTAGAGACTTTTAATTAAAAAATAAAAAGAAAACACAACACATGGTTTATAACTGAACATTTATTTTAAAACTAAATAATACTTGGAACATAAAACATTACTACTATATATAGCAGTTTTTACAATTAAAAACGTGTTTTACTATGTGGAGCCTGCACTGCTGGTGTCAGGTGGAGATTGTGACTGAGCATAATTCAGTTCAGTGAGGTAAATGTTGTGGCAAGGTGTCACACACAGGGGAACTTTACACTGTGTCTGTGGCTCCTCCACTTTACACTGTGTCTGGCTCCTCCTCTTTACACTGTGTCTCTGGCTCCTCCTCTTTACACTGTGTCTCTGGCTCCTCCTCTTTACACTGTGTCTCTGGCTCCTCCACTTTACACTGTGTCTGGCTCCTCCTCTTTACACTGTGTCTCTGGCTCCTCCTCTTTACACTGTGTCTCTGGCTCCTCCTCTTTACACTGTGTCTCTGGCTCCTCCTCTTTACACTGTGTCTGTGGCTCCTCCTCTTTACACTGTGTCTCTGGCTCCTCCTCTTTACACTGTGTCTCTGGCTCCTCCTCTTTACACTGTGTCTGTGGCTCCTCCTCTTTACACTGTGTCACTGGCCCCTCCTCTTTACACTGTGTTTCTGGCTCCTCCTCTTTACACTGTGTCTCTGGCTCCTCCTCTTTACACTGTGTCTGTGGCTCCTCCTCTTTATACTGTGTCTCTGGCTCCTCCTCTTTACACTGTGTCTCTGGCTCCTCCTGTCCTTTTCTGTCCTTTTTTTCTGTAAAGCAGCTTTTGCCCTGGCTCTGCACACACAACAGCATCTGCACGGGCTTGTCTTATTTTCTGTGGCAGGAATTGGAATAAGATTATGACCATTTTGAGCTTCCAGTCTAGTTGGTGGATCTTTGGTTGACGACGTTTTCCCTTTGGATGAAATTACTTCTTTCCATTTTTAAAGAATTGCATTGCACAAATTCATTCTGAACTGGTAATGTGTGGTCTGCTCTTCCATCTTGTCCATGAGATGGAAGAAGAACTTGATGCACCACTTTCTGCTTTTGCGCATTGCCTGGTATGTTTTCATCATCTGCTCAGAGGTAGCAACCGCCCATGTTTTTGTTGTAGTCCCCAACACATGCCAGTGACTTTTACCAGTTTCCTTTAGTGAAGAATGATGCATTGTGTTTAGCATAAAAATAATCACCCGCCCACATCTCAACTCACTCTTTCTTATTTTGTTCTTCAGTAAATCCTGAGGGATATTTTTTTCTGTTGGGGAAAAAACTGAAGGTGCTGTAATTCACTGAAGAGGTGGGGATGGCTGTAAAACCGATCCATCCAAAGGCAGTAACTCTTGCCTTCCAAGCCTTCTAGACCCTTTGCCACTTGGTGAGTCACTGGAGTTTTATCTTGTGCAGTACCGGTGGGGCCCTTGCTTTGGTACACTAGAAAATTCCAGATATAGCCACTTCTCCTCACACCAGATTCACAGTGCATAGAATTGTATGCCAGACCTGTCCCTGTTGATGGGTATGTACTTCTTGAATGCCAGGCTACCTTTTATATAGCCTCAGTGATTCATCAATGCTAATATGTTTTGTTCGGGACTGTAAACCTGTTCTAATGTAGTGTGAATGTGATCCAAAACTGACTGAATCTTCCATAACTCTCCATGTGAATATTAGGAACGATCACTGTTGTCCACATAATGCAGGAATCAAAGAATTTCAAAGAATTGATTAAAAGACACAAGGTGTCTAAAGACTGGAGTTAGAAGCACAACTTCTGTGGTCCAGCAGTCCTTCGATGTTGGTTTCTGCACAAGTCCCATGGCAAAGAAAACCCAGAGCTCATTCAGTGTTGCACTCTGAAATCCTTCTGATTGGCCGGGTGCATGTAATCACGTACAGACAAGTGGTACAAATGGAGATTAGATAAAGGGGCATTCAGAACAGAAAATAGGAGGCACTTTTTTACACAGAGAATTTTGAGGGTCTGGACCCTTTGCTACTGCAACAGTGTTTGCCACTCCTATTTTTGTGTTGTCTTCAAATTGAACAAGTTTACTTACTATATTAGAATCTAAATCATTAATTTAGATTAGGAATAGTAGATTAGGAATGTCTACATGTTAACCACTCCCTAATCCATGTGGATGCATTTCCTTGAAATAAATAAAATTCCTTGGTAGAAATAAATAAATCTAAATAAACCATGTCGTATGCTTTGCAATTATCCATTGTCGATGTTGCACCCTCAAAAAAATCAAGCAGGTTAGTTAGACATGATCTCCCTTTCCTAAAACCATGCTGACTGTCTCCCAGGATATTGTTACCATATAGGTAATTTTCCATTTTGGATCTTATTATAGTTTCCATAAGTTTACATGTAATAGAAGTCAGGCTTATTGGTCTGTAGTGACCTGGTTCGGTTTTGTCTCCCTTTTTGTGGATCGGTATTACGTTTGCAATTTTCCAGTCTGTCGGTACAACCCCTGTGTCAAGAGACTGTTGCATGATCTTGGTTAGCGGTTTGTAAATAACTTCTTTCATTTCTTTGAGTACTATTGGGAGGATCTCATCTGGCCCAGGGGATTTGTTTATTTTAAGAGCTCCTAGTCCCTTTAACACTTCAACAAAAGGATATTGCTGCTCTAGAAAGAGTGTGAAGAAGAGCGACTAGAATTATCCCGGGTTTAAAAGGCATGTCGTATGCAGACAGGCTCAAAGAATTGAATCTGTTCAGTCTTGAACAAAGAAGACTACGAGGTGATCTGATTCAAGCATTCAAAATCCTAAAAGGTATAGACAATGTTGACCCAGGGGACTTTTTCGACCTGAAAAAAGAAACAAGGACCAGGGGTCACAAATGGAGATTAGATAAAGGGGCATTCAGAAAAGAAAATAGGAGGCACTTTTTTTACACAGAGAATTGTGAGGGTCTGGAACCAACTCCCCAGTAATGTTGTTGAAGCTGACACCCTGGGATCCTTCAAGAAGCTGCTTGATGAGATTCTGGGATCAATAAGCTACTAACAACCAAACGAGCAAAATGGGCTGAATGGCCTCCTCTCGTTTGTAAACTTTCTTATGTTCTTACATATGTAAAATACACTTGCCATTTTATTGGCTTTGTCATAAAGCTCAGAGTCATTTAAAATGAAGTTATTTATAACAGTTAATATTTTAAATGTAATTCAAGTAGACAAACATTTTGACTGGTGTCTTCTACAGCACACAAAGAAAACCACGGTGAACAGAATCAAATAACAGGCCTGTGCTTCTCCCCTATAGCAGCTCTCTTTCAAAACTCCCCTTATTAAACCCCTGCTCTGTCAGTGACACTGCAGTGAGGTGACTTCACCCCAGTGGATGTTAGCTCTATCAGTGACACTGCAGTCAGGAGACTTCACTCCAGTGGATGTTAGCTCTATCAGTGACACTGCAGTGAGGTGACTTCACCCCAGTGGATGTTAGCTCTATCAGTGACACTGCAGTGAGGTGACTTCACCCAGTGGATGTTAGCTCTATCAGTGACACTGCAGTGAGGTGACTTCACCCCAGTGGATGTTAGCTCTATCAGTGACACTGCAGTCAGGAGACTTCACTCCAGTGGATGTTAGCTCTATCAGTGACACTGCAGTGAGGTGACTTCACCCCAGTGGATGTTAGCTCTATCAGTGACACTGCAGTGAGGTGACTTCACCCCAGTGGATGTTAGCTCTATCAGTGACACTGCAGTGAGGTGACTTCACCCAGTGGATGTTAGCTCTATCAGTGACACTGCAGTCAGGAGACTGCACCCCAGTGGATGTTAGCTCTATCAGTGACACTGCAGTGAGGTGACTTCACCCCAGTGGATGTTAGCTCTATCAGTGACACTGCAGTGAGGTGACTTCACCCCAGTGGATGTTAGCTCTATCAGTGACACTGCAGTCAGGAGACTTCACCCCAGTGGATGTTAGCTCTATCAGTGACACTGCGGTGAGGTGACTTCACCCCAGTGGATGTTAGCTCTATCAGTGACACTGCAGTGAGGTGACTTCACCCCAGTGGATGTTAGCTCTATCAGTGACACTGCAGTCAGGAGACTTCACTCCAGTGGATGTTAGCTCTATCAGTGACACTGCAGTGAGGTGACTTCACCCCAGTGGATGTTAGCTCTATCAGTGACACTGCAGTCAGGAGACTTCACCCCAGTGGATGTTAGCTCTATCAGTGACACTGCAGTCAGGAGACTTCACCCCAGTGGATGTTAGCTCTATCAGTGACACTGCAGTCAGGAGACTTCACCCCAGTGGATGTTAGCTCTATCAGTGACACTGCAGTGAGGAGACTGCACCCCAGTGGATGTTAGCTCTATCAGTGACACTGCAGTCAGGAGACTTCACCCCAGTGGATGTTAGCTCAGTAACACTCTGAAATGGGGTGAAGCACAGAGGAGTGTTTCTGTAAGGCTACTCAGATCATGTGGAGCTGAGACAGTTTGCAGCATCCTATCATGTTGCCTTATTTGTGCATGTTGCTTCGTTCTATTACTTACTCTGGGCACATGCTCACTGCATTAAACTCTATTTAATAAAGAGTGAAGTGACTGTTCTATTACTTACTCTGGGCACATGCTCACTGCATTAAACTCTATTTAATAAAGAGTGAAGTGACTGTTCTATTACTTACTCTGGGCACATGCTCACTGCATTAAACTCAGTTTAATAAACAGTGACACTTTTATCAATGCATCACACACACATTTGTCTTTTTTGCTCTGCTGGCTTTTAGTTATCAAAGCCATTTGAATTTCAGGAAATGTATCTGTCAGTCTATCTGTTACCTCTTCTCATTCGTGAGAGGATTGAGAGGCATGTGACTGAGCCTGCTGTCAGTGCCACCTTGCCCTGGTAGCTTTGGTGCCAAACAGTAGAAACTAAGCATTCAGGTCTTTCAGGTATATTTGTGATGAGTTCACTTGTGTGGATTGTGCTTTCATTTGTACACTAGTCAGAGGTTGTTTAAATTATACACATTTTAAAGACTGCAAAGCCCCTGTGTTTTTTTACTGGTATAAGGAGCTGTGTGGAATGTATAGCTTTTAAAATGCAGGTAACAATGTTGTGTTATATGTTCCTGTGGCAATGTGCCCCGCCCCTGTGTGCATTTGTGTGTTATGTGTTGTATGTTGCGTGTGTTAATGTTGGTGTATAGAGATACACGGTACACGGGATATAAAGGGGTCTGTGTTTCACGTGTGATTTAAATTGTATAATTGTATTTAGGCACGGGATTGCACATCACTTCACGTGCATTTAAAGTATTTAATATGTGAGCACGAGGTTGCACATAATTAATTCACGTGCTGGGATTCAAGTGAATAATTAATTAGTAATTGAATCCCAGCACAACAGTATAAATAGATGCACGTTTCATTCAGTCAGGGTTGGGTGTTCGGTGAGTGGAGAACGGGATTGGAGACGGAGGTAATTGTAATAATAATAGTTAAAGTATCTACACTCAGCTTCTCATCACCACCGTCTGTCTGTGTGTTTCTCTCTCTGGTCTGAGTTCCTCCCTGCAGCCAGCCTGTCACAGTTCCCCATATGAAAAAAAAAAAATAATAGACGGTTTTGAAGCACAATTGAAGGCAAAGGCACATTTCAAATGGGATTAACATGACCTGAATGAAATACAATGATGAAGACATTAGAATAAAATAGAATTAAACTAACAGGAAACTAGAATAAGCTGATTGTGTAAATAAAAACAAAGCATAGCACTATGAATGCGTAGGGTAAAGACATCTCCGCCTGACTGATGTGTGAACATGAAGTGAAATGGAAGTGTGTAGAAATGAGTAGCAGCTGTAAAGTGGAAGCAGATCTGAAGTATGTATCGTTAAAGGATTCTGAGGTTCTGTATGGTGGGATCATGAAGCAGATCTGAAGTATGTATCGTTAAAGGATTCTGAGGTTCTGTATGGTGGGATCATGAAGCAGATCTGAAGTATGTATCGTTAAAGGATTCTGAGGTTCTGTATGGTGGGATCATGACGCAGATCTGAAGTATGTATCTTTAAAGGATTCTGAGGTTCTGTATGGTGGGATCATGAAGCAGATCTGAAGTATGTATCGTTAAAGGATTCTGAGGTTCTGTATGGTGGGATCATGAAGCAGATCTGAAGTATGTATCTCTAAAGGATTCTGAGGTTCTGTATGGTGGGATCATGAAGCAG
>JAHFZB010000659.1:0-33000 GCA_036884735.1 Huso huso
TTGCGGAGGAAATTAAAACAAACCCATCTCTTGCGCGCCCCCCACACACCTGATGGCGACATTTCAGAAGACCGGATTCTGATGTATTGTTATTGCTAAAACATGCGTGGTTTAGTACCGCCGTCACTCGTACAAAAATACATAGTAATATGTACGTGTGGTGAAATAAAATGCGCAAAAGAAGGCTGTGTGTGTGCAGGGCAGAGGAACTGCTGAAGCGACAGAAATTCGAGGTTTTCTTCATCTTCACGGGACACTGTTTCTGTGGTTCGCGTTTAGGTTTGATTGCACTGCAAATCGTCTTAATCCCTGGATAGTCGACGGAGCACAATTCTACCCCCGTCCGTCTGAAGTGCGTCCTGTAAAGCGATCCTTTTGATTTGAATGTTTTATTTATCTGTTTAATCAATCAACTCGTCCGGTCTAGCGGGACACCATACATGCACCTCCACAGACGGGTCTTTGCTTTTGTGAAATTAAAAACACAGAAGGAAAGAGAAAATATAAATGTCTGATCTGTTTAAGAATTTATAAACGGTCGGCTGTTGAAAACAGACCCCCGTCCAACCTGACCACTTAAAATATCATTCTGAACCGCAAATGAAGGATGCTGAAAATCGCTTTTAATTTCAGCCTGTCGATTCTGTGCTGCTTGGTTGCAATGTACCCTCCGGCGTGTGTTTATCATTCGGACAGTACTAGATGTGTTAGGGCATCACCAAATGTTTTGTCAAGAATTGTGATGTAATGAAACCGACGATAACCGTACGAATTAAAGCCATTCACAATAGACTGCATTGCTATGTGTCTGTTTATAATAGGTATCCCCTCTTCTCATATATTATAACGTGTACATACCAAAGGGATGAAACGACGGTGTAAATCATGTGTTCATTCTCTAAGAATATGTTTGCAAACAGAATCATTCAAATTCCCGTTTTCATTTAATAAACCAACTATATACTACTATTAACATAAAAAAAACCTATATTTTATTTGCCCGCTGCATCGTCTCACGCCGGTACATTGACACCCGGCTTTAGAATCCATTGCCACTTGTCTTGCGCCCATAATAAATTCTGACACTCGGTAAACCATGCAATCAACAGCAGCCTTAAACAATTCCAAATTCACTTACCCACTTACCTGGGTTTTTTTGTATTTCAGGGATATTTGTCCCCTTCTTTTTTCGCCAGCTCTTTCTCTCTCTTCGTTTTAATTCCGGTTGTCTTTATTTCAAACGTGTGTCCCCTCCACACACTCTTTAGTGCACCCCCGGGGCGATCGCTTCACGCAGATACGATTCCAGCCCCTGATCTTTGGTAGCTCATTGATCTGCTTGATGGAGGGACTGCTTTCCCCTTCCCCTGTCTGGCCTTTTGCTGGCTTGAACAGCTCTCTCGTGCTTTCGCAGCTGTGGAGAAAGAAAGGCGACCTGGGAATGCTGCTGCTGCTGCTGCTGAGGCGTTGGGTCCGCGCACAGGTCTCCTCAGATCAAAAATGCTTCATTTTGCCTCCTACCGGCCTGTTCAATTTTGGTTGTCTTGCAATTAAACAGCGGGTGCTGGAAAAAAAAAAATAGAAATAGACTAAAAGGATACTATTATATATATATATATATATATATATATATATATATATATATATATATATATATATATATATATATAGTATGTTATTTATATATATATATATATATATATATATATATATATATATATATATATATATGTATTTTATTTTATTATGTTATATTAACAGCCTAGTCTCCTAGGAGGTACATCTGTATTGCGTTTATTCTTTTATTTACAATGTTTATTTCACTCTGCTCCTAACGGTATACCCATACTCCAAGTATCGAAATCCAAGTCTTGCATCCTGCCCCTCCCCCCCCCGAAAAAAATTACACACACACATGCACACGTCAGCTGCAACACAATACCGCTCATGAATATCTATTATAGATAAAAAGCCTTTATCTAGACTTGTATCCCCTCCTAAATAAATAGAAAGAATTAGAAACGTTATTATAATTTATGTCGTGAATTCCCCTGTCCCTCTCGTTCGTAAGGTTGAGTAAAACAAAAAACTAGCAATATATATGTTACGGTAGAAGTCCGAATCTGGTCCTGGTTTAGTTTTAGTGGTAAATTTCAACATTTAAATACGGTGGTAAATAATCGAGATTATGAAGAAATAGATTGCATTCAGACACTTATCTGTTAATCTTTTAATTTACCAGAAGCGTGTTGGTAAATGCAGCCTATATCATCGAATAATGTATTTATTCCTGCATATAACTGTCAATTAACACAATAATAATGAATGTCGAATATATTTATTTCTGAATACATTTTCAATTAACAAAAAAACATTGATTTGGAACAATACATGTGTATTTCTGCAAACAAATGTTCATTAAAAAACAAAAAAAAATACAAAAAAATGACACACACAAAAAAGAGCAGATACTGGGTTGTGTCTTTACGTGTGATTACGTCACCTACCAGCCCTGCTGCTGCCTCCCCCCGTGCACGCTACACTCTCCCCTGCCAGCCTCGAGTCCGCCTGGACTGCTCACCAGGCTTCAGTCAGGCGAGTGCGTGGCAAGGCGTCACTAAATCCCACTGCTAACACCAATATAGCGACCTCGGTTAACGCAGGCTTAGTGCCAGAGGCCCCGGGTTCGCGCCGCCCCCGCCTGTGTGTGGATTGCCCTCGCCCTGTGTGATGCGCTTACAGTAATGCCCAATTGAGCAATTTCAACTAGTTCAACATGGTACTGAACCAGGCCTGACGTCATATGGAGCCTTAGGGGCCTGGCCTGTCCAGTTTAGGTCCAGTGCCCCCCCCCAGTTTCAGATTCTAAATTGATTCAGTACCGTCAGCTTCCAGTTCTAGCGGTAGATGCCCTGCTGGAATGTCTCAGCACCAACTGTGAATCAAATTAAAAACCAATCCAAGCAAGCGCTGGCTTTTTACTTTTGACTTGCTGTATTTTTAAGCGTAGTTCACTATTGGACAGTAAATACTAAACAAAGACACAATTGATCCAAATTAATTTTATTATCCACCAAAACTAGCCAATCAATACTCTGAATCGACAAAAGCAGCCAATCCTGTACCTGCAACTGCCGAGAGCCAATCACAGACTGTCAGCTCGACTGGAGGACAGACACAGCATCTTTCAACTGCAACAAAAATCGAGATGTGGACTGTTCAGTGATACTGCTCCATTCATAGATTCAAGAGAGAAAGGTTTTGGCTGAAGGTAGAAACATGGTGAGTTAGGAGGCATTTTAGAGTGGTATTAATGAGAGATTGTATTGGTAGTTCAGACTCCATCGTTTAACGGACTGTCCAGTAATTGCTCTGTTTATTCCTTTTAGGCAATGTCCAGATTATAAATAGTGGTTTTAAACCCTAACAAGTTAATAAAACATTTTAAATCGATTTACTAATTCAAAATGCATTGTTTTTGGCTTTATATGTATGTCATCCTTGTTTTTTATTTAAAAAATGTTCTGGACTATTTTGACTTTACTCAGCGGAAAGGCACCCGACGAATCTGTACAAGTTCAAGGTAAATTTAGGTTTTAAGGTTTTTTTTGTTTTTGTTTTTTTTTTTAAAGAAAACAGTGGTAAAATAATTTTCTAATAGCGATAGTGCCCTCTCGATGATGGCTCTACCGTGTGGTAGTTGACCTTGACTTTCGTTAGTGCCCTCGCCATGCACCCGGGACGCATAACTCCCGTCGCGTCAATCACATAGCCAGCCATCATCGGAACCATCGAAATAAAAAAAAAAAAAAAAAATCTATGAGAAATCATTAATCAATCAAATTAAATTAAAGCAAAGCACAATCATCATCATAATAATAATAATAATTTTAAAATGTCTAGTTGCTTCTGGTGTTTGGAAACCCCTTTGTAGGGTCGCCTTGTCGGATTGTTTACACGAGCGTCTGCTTTTATATTCAGTGTTGAATAGTCAGTTGAAAGTAAGCACTAGATGTACATTCGTTACTTTACAGTAATGTGGTGTGTGTGGAATCTGTTTATTGCAATCTCTGTAGAGGGTCTGCTCATTGTATGATTGCATTCATTTCAAGTACTGTTGCTCACACACCCCGTTGTTGCTAATGCGGTAATAATAATAATTTAAAAGAAAAAAAAACAACTTTTATGAAAGAGCTGTGATAATTCATGCTGTGTGGATAGTTCATAATATTTCGCTGTCATGTGATTTATTTATTTGTTTATTGTTATCACAGTGAAGTAAAATAGTAGAGAATACGAGCTCATTGATTTGTCTTTTCCAGACTGAGCCCCCCCCCCCCAAAACGTTCATGCTGTCCCCGGGTCTGGACTGAACAATACTGTGATCCACTTACTTCACATGGTGTCGAAGGATATTGTACTCCAATCGTGTGGTTTGATGAAATTAAAATCGTTCAACAGAAACTCACACTTTGGTTATGACACAAAACGCGACAAATACAGGCACTAAATGTATATATTTACTTACATACCTCAGCATGGTAGACTCTTGTAGTACACAGGACTCCAGAAGCCAGCCCAGAACAGACAGGCACGGCGCGGTATGCCAGGCATTTTGCGCCTGTATAAACTTGTTGGACAGATCAACGCGGGGCGATACCGCTAGTACCGCTGTGGCACTGAGCGGTACCTCTCAAATCAAATCCAGAGCACAGTTATAAGTCCGCTTATAAAAAAGTCGCTTTTTTTTTAGAATTTTAGAATCCTATCCCCACCAGTTCAACTAAAAACTAGAACTACTAAAAAAATTAAAAAAAACAGAACCACTACAAAAATACATTTAAAAAATGGCATTTGCATACGCCGGTTCGAGTCCGGGTATTCCATTGCAGACCGTGGACGGGAGTTCCCAGGGGGCGCCGCACAATTGGCCGAGCACCGACGGGGGGAAGGGAGGGTTTAGGTCGGCCAGGGTGTCCTCGGCTCACCGCGCACTAGCGACCTCTGTAGTCTGGCCGGGCGCCTGCGGGCTTGCCTGTAAGCTGCCCGGAGCTGCATTGTCCTCCGACGCTGTAGCTCCGAGGTGGCTGCATAATGAATCTGCAGTGTGAAAAGAAGCGGTCAGCTGACGGCACACGCTTCAGAGGACACCGTGTGTTTGTCTTCGCCACTCCCGAGGGTGGTAGCGGTGAACAGAGCTTAAATACTAATTGGATATTCTAAATTGGGAGAAAATATTTATCTGAAGATGTTTATAACCACAGTAAATGCCCTGATTAATTATGGGAGTCTGGAACCAACTCCCCAGTAATGTTGTTGAAGCTGACACCCTGGGATCCTTCAAGAAGCTGCTTGATGAGATTCTGGGATCAATAAGCTACTAACAACCAAACGAGCAAGATGGACTGAATGGCCTCCTCTCATTTGTAAACTTTCTTATGTTCTTATCTGAAGATGTTTATAACCACAGAAATGCCCTGTTATATTTATTTGAAGATGTTTATAACCACAGAAAACTGTATCTTATTTATATTTCCACTGTTGCAATCAAGTCTTCAAGCTGCAGGGCCATTCTGTGGAGAGGAATCTGTTCACAGCCCTATTCCAGTATATTGTCCAATACAATAATACAAGCATGGCTCTGTGTCCTTTCTCGCGGTGCTCCAGTGCTGGTGGTGATACACAATTCTTGGTGACTAGTGCAGTATTTGGAATCCAGGTTTAATGCTGGCTGGAACAGTGACAGTTATTAGCCGTCTACTAAATACAAATAAACAGTGATTAACAAAACAAATAGAAACACTCACGGTTTCGTTTTACACACTTTCCTTTACAGGTCCTTGCAGTAACCAAAACAAAGGAACAGATTGCATCGTCACATCCCCTGAAATACCCTTTGTCACGCCCGCTCTAATAGCTAGTTCAATCACGTCTCCTCCAATCCATGACTGACACATCGCTTACCGTACTAGGGCGATGACTTGTGGTATTGTGATTCCGCCCCCTTCCTGGATGGCCGGCTTCTGACTGACTGACTTCCTGGATGGCTGGCTTCTGACTGACCCTGGAATGAACTGCCGAACCATCCAGTACGAGGCACACTGTTCCTGTTACACAGCACCCTCACAGGTCAGGAGGGAGATTGTTGACTAGGATTCATTCGCTCTCGGTCACAAGCCTATAGGTCTAATGATACAGTAATGTAAACATAGTATGATTTATGTGTTGTATGCAGTGTAAAGCACTTTTCTGAATAATAAATACAGACATAAATCTGTAATTTATATAACATGTGATCTGCTCTTTAAAATACATTTCTGTATTCTGTGTGCTATGAGTGGTGTTTAAACAACTTATTTTGGGTAGCGAGTTGCTTTTTTAAAATATTGTTTGTGCTATAAATATAATGAATTGTATAAGTCTGTGTTATTTATATCAGTTGTAAGCTTCCCACTTCAAATCCATTCCACTGCAGGATTTAAGTTTCAACCAGACATGTCCTAAAAGGTCAATTAAATCAGGAAAGTCTGGTTGAAACAAAGTCGTGCAATGTAGAAAATGCTCTGCAAAATTATTATATTCTTTTTTATATACAGCTTGTTGTTTCATATAAAAGTTTCATATATGCTTTTTTATGACTGATAATTATTCCTGAATACTAACATTTTTCTACTTTCACGTTACATAAACATTTATTTACTTATTTTCTTTTTTTAAAAAACAAAAAAACCCAAAGGAAATTCATTGCAAAAGCTGCATTAAAGTAATGTTAAGGTTACTCAAGCAAAACCCTCAAAAGTGAGGAAATTGCAGGTAAGCTTAACACGCAACCTTAACTCCACCTTAGCACCATCCTGCGTATGAGGCTGTGTGGTCCAGTGGTTAAAGAAAAAGGGCTTGTAACCAGGAGGTCCCCGGTTCAAATCCCACCTCAGCCACTGACTCATTGTGTGACCCTGAGCAAGTCACTTAACCTCCTTGTGCTCCGTCTTTTGGGTGAGACGTAATTGTAAGTGACTCTGCAGCTGATGCATAGTTCACACACCCTAGTCTCTGTAAGTCGCCTTGGATAAAGGTGTCTGCTAAATAAACAAATAATGTATGACATCACATATGACGTCAGCTATGACATCACAGATGACATAACTAATCACATGACAAATGCTCCCCGAAGAATGGCCATAACACTAGGAAATCGTTCACCATAACTTGGTCCCAAAGCATCTGGTAGTTGATCAGTGTAATACAGACAGAGAAAACTGTCCTTCCAGTAGCAGCAATTACGATCACCAGTGTCCGTTGGAATTAGAATGGACGAAAGGGGAAAAAAAAGAAAATGTTTAACATGATTTTAAAATAGACATTACAACGTTATTAAATCCATAAACAGCAAATGGTATGAACTTAACAAATGTATTTATATAATTAACATACTAAATCTAACACAAAATGACACCACAGATCCTCTCCTATTAGATTAAGGTTCAGTGGTGATGGGGAGAACATCATATGTTGACCTGATGTGGAAACTGATCCTGCTCTGTTTCATTGTCCATAGATCTCACCAGCCGATCTTTATTTGTTCCACACTGTAGTGAATTAGGTATACAATTTATTTAACAATAAATCGTCTCTAGTCACCCACCCAGGGACATCAAAATATAAGAAATAACATATATATATATATATATATATATATATATATATATATATATATATATATATATATATACAGTAGTTTTGATAAAATATTTTCACACACTTTACCAATCTATATTAAAACCATATCCAGTAATTTCCCACAGGAGAATTAGGTTATGTAACATCTTTAACAAGTGAAATACTTTTGCTCCTTAAAATGTCTAGAATTCAATTCAACTACATTATAAACCACTAGGCTAAGAAAGTTTGCAAACTTATTTGTTGATTAAGAGAATTCAATCTCTAAGACAATATCCATGCGACACGTCATAAGCCTCTGGCAATGAATGCTTCCATGCTTTCTGGAATAAACTGCTTGCTCACTAAAGAACTAAATCTCCACGGAGAATGAAGTAATCATTATATAGCTCCATTCATACATTAATGTTACATTACATTGTTTTGCACACGTCAGTCTCATAACCAAACTGTGGAGAATATCAGTTGTACAATGTATAGGTTACTTGCAGTATCATTATAGCATCCTTCACAAACACATCTTTATTGTTCAGTATATTACATTCAATAATTTTCAGAAAATTATTACTTGGTTAATTTCTGCTTTTATTCCTTCTAGTAATTTAATCATGTTTACTTCAGTGACTATTTGATCCCTTTTAAAATATAAGTCAGTTACTCAGGATCATATTGCATGATGTTTTTTTTAATCTTGGACTGAATTAGTTGTATTCCTACAAACTATATTAGTCCGGCCTTACTATCATTTTCTGGATACACACGATTGTACATGAGTCTAAAAACAGAACTTTTGGTTCTATATACGTAACTTACATTCTGCAGATCAGTTCATAAGGGATAGACGCTTTTAAACTGCAGAGTAGGGTTATTACCAAAGTAGTGGTAATAATCCATCAACAAGATTATGTTTACAACAAAATCATTTCCAATTGAGATTAACTCCATTTATTTCGATATATAGACAAGGGTTACACTCCTTTAGACAAAAAACTAATTTCCATTCCGCAGTTACCACTTCTAGTGATGGTACAACAGACATACTTGGGCTTAATTAGTAGTAAAACTACTTAATTCAATTTGGAGTTACCTACTTTATCTAGTCTCAAACTACTTACATTCAATTTATAAGACTTACATTCACATTCTCATTGCCTTAGTCTCAGAGCCAATTTTCAACCTTGGAGAGTACATTTTTCCCCAATTTTCTTTTTTTGTGCTATGTAGCTGTGTTACCCAGTTTATGGATACAGTAGACTTTCAGCATTCCATCCCTGATCTCTGACACAAATGCTCGCTCTTAGTTTTGTTGTTTCTTGCTGGAACATGAGGTTTAGTAACAGCTCCTGGGTTGGGGTCAGTTGTAACACGTTGACATCATACAACATTAGCTCAAGTATATTTGGGCACATGAAGCTTGCACTGAAGGGAACAACATGTAATGCATGTTCTCTCAACTGAGACTCAGAGTGACTTATTCCTGCTCAAAAAAAGGCCTATCATTTTAGCAATGATAAACAGTTTAAAATGTTGGACATAAAAAAGAAATGGCCATATATGAACATTTTTATTTTTCAATAAAGATATTCCGTTTTTGAGTTAAATAAAAACAAAAATATTTGCTTTATGTGAAAATTGATCTTATTCAGTAAAACATTCAGTTCTTGAGTAAAATGAAATGTGTTGTTATTTATTTAATTATTGTTCACAGAATGTTACATCTGATCCTGCCCCCCATTACAACTGACCCTGGCTATGGGGTCAATTGTAACATCGGACACCTCACTTTTCAAGCGTTGTATATCGGCTATTAAAACAGGATAACTATAGGGATTGGTAGAGGACAGATGTAAGTTGTTTGTGTCAAAGTCTGGTCAAACTAGCTCAAATTGTCTCTGCGTAATGGAGAGAAAGGTAAAAAATGTTACATCTGTCCCTCTTATATATAATGTATTTATTTATTTTTTCTGTTTCAGATTTTCTGTTTAAGGTAAGGTACCCAAATAATAATAAATTGAATATTGGCTTGGTTCCCCTAGAGTCGAAGTACATTTTGAACCCTGGTCTTTATTCCCCTGTGCTGTCCCTGCCTTGTAGATACAAACACAGACAGACAGACAGACCACTCCAGTCTCTGTCACTGCCTCACCTATCACATACACTCAACACACAGTTTGCCCGAAGGACAGTGCACCACCTTTCACAGAGAGTGAACCCATCTGAAAGAGACAGGATGCTCTTGCCGTTCATTCCAAAGATACTGTGATGGATGGCGGTTGTGTTTCTCTACAAGCTGTAACCCGCCTCCCATTCCCTCCCCAGCCTGGGAAATCTTAATCAGTGCATCCCACATGCTCAGACCCGGAGAGGTGATGTGAAGCCAACTGTGTGGCTCGCTCACTAAATCAGAAGCCGGGGGAAAGAGGTGTTCTGCATGGACTCTATGTCTCAACTGCCAGCAGCCAGCTATTTATAGAACCAAATTAAATATATGTATAAATGCACCCGAGACACATCCTCATCACGTCAAGCTTCTTCAGTGAGCAGAATCACAACAATTGGTCTTTCTAAGGGCATTACAATAACATGTTTTATGAGCTACTCAACCATACTGCCCTCCACACTGCAGCCCATCACTCTAACCACTGAGCTACTCAAACATACTGCCCTCCACACTGCAGCCCATCACTCTAACCACTGAGCTACTCAAACATACTGCCCTCCTCACTGTAGCCAGCATGCTAACCACTGAGCTACTCAAACATACTGCCCTCCACACTGCAGCCCATCACTCTAACCACTGAGCTACTCAAACATACTGCCCTCCGCACTGTAGCCAGCATGCTAACCACTGAGCTACTCAAACATACTGCCCTCCGCGACTGCAGCCCATCACTCTAACCACTGAGCTACTCAAACATACTGTTTCCACACTGTAGCCAGCACGCCAACCACTGAGCTACACAACCCCAATGCCCCTCCACACTGCAGCCCATCACTCAAACCACTGAGCTACTCAAACATACTGCCCTCCACACTGCAGCCCATCACTCTAACCACTGAGCTACTCAAAACATACTGCTCTCCACACTGTAGCCAGCATGCTAACCACTGAGCTACTCAAACATACTGCCCTCCACACTGCAGCCCATCACTCTAACCACTGAGCTACTAAAACATACTGCCCTCCGCACTGTAGCCAGCATGCTAACCACTGAGCTACTCAAACATACTGCCCTCCACACTGCAGCCCATCACTCTAACCACTGAGCTACTCAAACATACTGCCCTCCGCACTGTAGCCAGCACGCTAACCACTGAGCTACTCAAACATACTGCCCTCCACACTGCAGCCCATCACTCTAACCACTGAGCTACTCAAACATACTGCTCTCCACACTGTAGCCAGCACGCTAACCACTGAGCTACTCAAACATACTGCCCTCCACACTGCAGCCCATCACTCTAACCACTGAGCTACTCAAACATACTGCTCTCCACACTGTAGCCAGCACGCTAACCACTGAGCTACTCAACCCCAATGCCCTCCACACTGCAGCCCATCACTCTAACCACTGAGCTACTCAAACATACTGCTCTCCACACTGTAGCCAGCACGCTAACCACTGAGCTACACAACCCCAATGCCCTCCACACTGCAGCCCATCACTCAAACCACTGAGCTACTCAAACATACTGCTTCCACACTGTAGCCAGCAGCACGCTAACCACTGAGCTACACAACCCCAATGCCCTCCACACTGCAGCCCATCACTCAAACCACTGAGCTACTCAAACATACTGCCTCCACACTGCAGCCCATCACTCTAACCACTGAGCTACTCAAACATACTGCTCTCCACACTGTAGCCAGCATGCTAACCACTGAGCTACTCAAACATACTGCCCTCCACACACTGCAGCCCATCACTCTAACCACTGAGCTACTCAAACATACTGCTCTCCACACTGTAGCCAGCACGCTAACCACTGAGCTACACAACCCCAATGCCCTCCACACTGCAGCCCATCACTCAAACCACTGAGCTACTCAAACATACTGCCCTCCACACTGCAGCCCATCACTCTAACCACTGAGCTACTCAAACATACTGCTCTCCACACTGTAGCCAGCATGCTAACCACTGAGCTACTCAAACATACTGCCCTCCACACTGCAGCCCATCACTCTAACCACTGAGCTACTCAAACATACTGCTCTCCACACTGTAGCCAGCATGCTAACCACTGAGCTACTCAAACATACTGCCCCTCCACACTGCAGCCCATCACTCTAACCACTGAGCTACTCAAACATACTGCCCTCCGCACTGTAGCCAGCATGCTAACCACTGAGCTACTCAAACATACTGCCCTCCACACTGCAGCCCATCACTCAACCACTGAGCTACTCAAACATACTGCTTCCACACTGTAGCCAGTATGCAACCACTGAGCTACTCAAACATACTGCCCTCCACACTGCAGCCCATCACTCTAACCACTGAGCTACTCAAACATACTGCTCTCCACTGTAGCCAGCACGCCAACCACTGAGCTACTCAAACATACTGCCCTCCACACTGCAGCCCATCACTCTAACCACCGAGCTACTAAACATACTGCTCTCCACACTGTAGCCAGCACGCAACCACTGGAGCTACTCCAACCCCAATGCCCTCCACACTGCAGCCCATCACTCTAACCACTGAGCTACTCAAACATACTGTTCTCCACACTGTAGCCAGCACGCTAACCACTGAGCTACTCAACCCCAATGCCCTCCACACTGCAGCCCATCACTCTAACCACTGAGCTACTCAAACATACTGCTCCACACTGTAGCCAGCATGCTAACCACTGAGCTACTCAACCCCAATGCCCTCCACACTGCAGCCCATCACTCTAACCACTGAGCTACTCAAACATACTGCTCTCCACACTGTAGCCAGCACGCTAACCACTGAGCTACTCAACCCCAATGCCCTCCACACTGCAGCCCATCACTCCTAACCACTGAGCTACTCAAACATATTGCCCTCCACACTTGTGCATATAGAATGGTACACAGAAAGGGTATTCCTCTCTCTGTGAGAATTAGGTGTACAGTAAATACCATCCATTATGTGTATATAATGAAAACAAATATTTAAAAATGTATTTATACTAATTAAGGAACATGTTATAGAGGTAGCAGTTATGTGGTGTAGCAGGGTGAAGCCTGGTAAAAGGCATGAAAAAGGCACTAAAGGAGCTACTCACGCGACCCAACCAAGATGGAGCATGTCTCAAGTAGAGGGTCATGTTGTGGCAGCCATCTTGGGAAGGTCGGAAGCACAGTTGTTTCAGGTTGCTCTAATATTAGAACCAGGTTAGGTCACACGCACAACCGAATAGCAATTGGCTGTGACGGATTGATAGAGGCGTGGCCTGGGGTACGTAAAGGGAATTGTGGAGAGTAGTGAGAGTTCCCTGGCAGGGAGGCGGAGTTTGGACTGTGCAGGACTCACATAGAAAAGCAAGCTGATGGTGTTATTGCTGCGCTCTGGCTACACTGGAATATACAGGCTCAAGAAGAGGAGCTGAGAGAGCGAATAAACAGGACACAATTGTGAGAGAGAGTGGCAAGGCACAGGTAAAGGGATGGCAACTGTCTCACCAAGAAGACCATTACTGCGTAAATGAACCCTGTCAGTGAGAGATGCATCGCATTCCTGCACTGCCAGCTTACCAAGGACGTGTGGGGACTGCCACCCATAATCTAAAACTCACTGATTACAAAAGCAGAGCCACATAAGAAACTGCGTCGTAAACCCCTTTGTGGAATCAAGCACTTCTACTGTGTTACTGTGTGGAGAGGAAGCACCTCCCGGATACATGCCAGGGTATTGTGGAATACACACTCAAAATCAAATAAAGTAGTTATCTTTGTGTCTTGATTGTTGAAATTTCAAGTTTCTGAAATATGTCTAGTTTGAAATATGACTCTGTAACAGGGGAGAGCTGGACTGACTATTTGGCACATCCGTATTTCTGCAGGTGGAGGGCAGCAATCTCGTAGGATCCGTCTGTCAGTCATGGCGATGACACGGAGAGGTGGGGAAGAGGGGGTGTGTGCTTTCCCTCTCACTGAGTGGCTGAGAGGCGGGCCTTGGGAGATTGCTCGGCCCATAAGAACTGCGCTTAGTGTGCACTCGGGTGGCCGTGTTTGGGAACACACAGTGACACAGAAGGCATCAGTGTAAAACAAAACGAGGCACACCTGGCTAGGGAAAATAGCCGGCCTTAAAATAATTTAAAGAGAAAATAAATAACAGAAATCATCACGCACCGAGGGGCGTGTTTAGTTGTCGGGAACTCCGCCATCCCAGTGTATAGGGTAACTGAGCGTAGTTCGAGGCCGTTTTGACCCGGCTTAAGCGGCAGTGGGGGCACGCAGCGTAAGCAGCACTTTTGTTTGTAGTTTTATTACTGTGTTTTATTTTCCCTTTTCTTTTGCCTTTGGTTTTCATTATTATTTACGAGCACTTGTTGTGCCTGTGCCTATGTACCTGTATTGGTAACACCGTGGTCCTGTTTACTGTTGTCAGTATCCAGTCCACGGACAACAGCGCCCTCTACTGGTCAATACAAATCAGTTGCGCCTGAGCGTTACAAAATAAAGTAGAACATAAGAACATAAGAAAGTTTCCAAACGAGAGAGGCCATTCAGCCCATCTTGCTCGTTTGGTTGTTAGTAGCTTATTGATCCCAGAATCTCATCAAGCAGCTTCTTGAAGGATCCCAGGGTGTCAGTTTCAACAACATTACTGGGGAGTTGGTTCCAGACCCTCACAATTCTCTGTGTAAAAAAGTGCCTCCTATTTTCTGTTTGCCCCTTTATCTAATCTTCATTTGTGACCCCTGGTGCTTGTTTCTTTTTTCAGGTCAAAAAAGTCCCCTGGGTCGACATTGTCTATACCTTTTAGGATTTTGAATGTTTGAATCAGATCGCCGCGTAGTCGTCTTTGTTCAAGACTGAATAGATTCAATTCTTTTAGCCTGTCTGCATACGACATGCCTTTTAAACCCAGGATAATTCTGGTTGCTCTTCTTTGCACTCTTTCTAGAGCAGCAATATCCTTTTGTAACAAGGTGACCAGAACTGAACACAATATTCTAGGTGAGGTCTTACTAATGCATTGTAAAATTTTAACATTACTTCCCTTGATTTTAATTCAACACTTCTCACAATATATCCGAGCATCTTGTTGGCCTTTTTTATAGCTTCCCCACATTGTCTAGATGAAGACATTTCTGAGTCAACATAAACTCCTAGGTCTTTTTCATAGATTCCTTCTTCAATTTCAGTATCTCCCATATGATATTTATAATGCACATTTTTATTGCCTGCGTGCAATACTTCACACTTTTCTCTATTAAATGTCATTTGCCATGTGTCTGCCCAGTTCTGAATGCTGTCTAGATCATTTTGAATGACCTTTGCTGCTGCAACAGTGTTTGCCACTCCTCCTATTTTGGTGTCGTTTGCAAATTTAACAAGTTTGCTTACTATACCAGAATCCAAATCATTAAATGTAGATTAGGAATAGCAAAGGACCTAATACTAATCCCTGTGGTACACCACTGGTTACCTCGCTCCATTTTGAGGTTTCTCCTCTAATCAGTACTTTCTGTTTTCTACATGTTAACCACTCCCTAATCCATTTGCATGTATTTCCTTGAATCCCTACTGCATTCAGTTTGAGAATTAATACTTTATGCTGGACTTTGTCAAAAGCTTTCTGGAAATCTAAATAAACCATGTCATATGCTTTGCAATTATCCATTGTCAATGTTGCATCCTCAAAAAAATCAAGCAGGTTAGTTAGAAACTATCTCCCTTTCCTAAAACCATGCTGACTGTCTCCCAGGATATTGTTACCATATAGGTGATATTCCATTTTGGATCTTCTTATAGTTTCCATAAGTTTATATATAATACAAGTCTGGCTTATTGGTCTGTAGTTACCTGGTTCGGTTTTGTCTCCCTTTTTGTGGATCGGTATTACATTTGCAATTTTCCAGTCTGTCGGTACAACCCCTGTGTCAAGAAACTGTTGCATGATCTTGGTTAGCGGTTTGTAAATAACTTCTTTCATTTCTTTGAGTACTATTGGGAGGATCTCATCCGGCCCAGGGGATTTGTTTATTTTAAGAGCTCTTAGTCCCTTTAACACTTCTGCCTCTGTTATGCTAAAGTTATTTAAAATTGTATAGGAACAGGTCGACATGTCGGTCATGTTGTCCGTGTCCTCCTTTGTATAAACATGTGAAAAGTAATCATTTAATATATTTGCTATTTTTTTTTCTTCGTCTATGATTTTGCCATTTGTGTCTCTTAGACATTTAACCTCCTCTTTGAATGTTCTCTTGCTGTTATAATATTGGGAAAAACATTTTGGAATTGGTTTTAGCTCCCTTAGCAATATTGATTTCTATCTCTCTTTGGCCTTTCTAACTTCCTTTTGACTTGTGTTTGCAGTTCCAAGTACTCTTACTGTGTACTTTGTTTTTGGTCCCTTTAAACGCTCTGTAAAGTGCCTTTTTTTTAAACTGAATATTTTTTTTAATTGATCTATTAAACCATTTTGGCCATTTTGCTCCACTGCAGCTGTATGTGAATCTGGTCAGCATATTTCATTTCTTTTAGCTGAGCTCCACTGGCCACGAGTCAATGGTAGGATTGATTTCTGCAATTAATTCTAGTGTTTACCTCCAAAGCAGTAAACCGCCTTTTGGCCGTTCTTCCCATACAGGACCTACTGTGGGCCATACCCCCAACACCCCGAGTCATCCCAACATCGCTGGTCTTTTTACAAACTGCTGCATATGCAGCCGTTATTGGGCTGGCGGGTGGAGCCTGGAGTGCATCCCTCCATGCTGTGGCTTACCTAGCCCATGCAGAGTGAATATTGGTAGTGTCTAACCAGTAGGGGTCATCGCTTGTCTTCTAGAAGGAATATCGCAGCTTCTCTGTGTGTTACTCCATCACTGTGCGATTAAGATAGTAAAGACTGCATTAAAACATGTGCTTGTATAACCACCTAGATGCTGTTGCCTCAGCGGAGCAGGAACAGTTACTGTGGCTTTAAGGTTTCATGCTCCTGTTTAGTTTCTTGAACTGTGGTGCACAGTAAATATTTAACATTCTTTTTTTAGTCAGACCATGAATATTTAATGGCCGTTTTCTTGCTTTTTAATAAAAAATGGATTAGCACATGTGCATTACCTTGTAAGGGAGAGCTGGAACAGGATGCAGCTGGTGCAGTTTTCTTCAAACAAGGCCAAACCTCACACTTGAAAACCAGACTGCCTGCTTTGAGATTCAACCTGTTTTAATTCTTAAATGTCTGTGGACATCCTGCTATGGGCCCCCTTGGTCCTGGAGCTTTGAGAAAACACCCCTTACAATCTGCTAATAAATAATAATAATAATAATAATAATAATAATAATAATAATAATATTTCTTTTGTTTGCGTGGGAATTTAAAAGCAAATCTGTGTTAATTGTCATAATTTATCAGGAATACATTTGCTAATGTAAAAGGAGGGTTTTAATTAACAAAAGAGGATATAACTCACCTTAAAACAGTATTTAAGTTCTTTGGTGTTAAAATAAATAAATAAACAAACTACAGTATGGATTTGCTGGGAGTGGCAGCAGCTGTCGCACAAATTCAATTTTAGAGGCTGAGTCGAGCCTGAGATTGACAGACCCCAGATGCGACACTGACGATACAGAGAGGGTGTACCGGACCAGGGTTCATTTCTTACATTTACCAGATGACGATCTAAAAACTCAATTGCGTCTGTATCTGGGATTTTGTCCTCCTCTGTCAGACTCTGTGGGAGCACCTTGAATTGCCTCCGAAAAAGAGCCGTGCCGTACCCCATATATGAAGGTGATGCCTTGGCAGAATTGTCCTTCTGTCTCTGGGTCATTTCAAAGGGTCACAGATGACTTGATAAAGAGGGTTAACAATTATATCAGTATCCCACTTAATCAGGAGCAGATCCAAATATTAAAAGGGAGTTTTATGACACTGCTGGATTTCCCAGAGTAATGGGAGCCATCGATTGCAACACCAATCACGGCAGCACCATGCATATACATATGTGAACAGGAAGGGGTTCCATTCACTAAACGTGCAGGTGATTTGTGATGCATCCTGGAACATCAGGAACGTATGTGCAAATTTCCTGGCTCCTGTCATGACTCTTACAGTTTGACACACTACGCTGTGTTTAATCATTTCAGAGACCCAATATACCAGATGGCATGTTAGGAGGTAAGTATTGCAAGACTACCTTGATAATATTTCAATATTTGTAGTTAGGAAAATATTTTGTCTTTTTATACTTGTGGTTATGAATGGGACTTATTTACCATTTGCAACCTTACGGAATGTTTGTTGTATTGCTAAAATGATATGCCGTTATTTGCACCCAGTGTAATGTTACTACCAAGAAATTATCAATGGAACTGTAGCCTATCTGAACTCTGGATATGTACATTATATGACCACTGACCTGTACTGTAGATTTTATTTGAATTATGCAAATAAAAACCTAAGAGTAAATAATGAAATCTTGGTATAGAAAATGGCATACTATTACAATAAAGTTTCCTTATAGGTGATTGTGGATTTGCAATGTGTCCTTGTTAGGGAGTTACATACGTGGTATACATGTGTAATAACTAACAACTACAAACACAAATGGAATTTCAAATGTGTTTATTTATAGCCTACAATCTTACATACTAGCATACATACAAAAGTAAATTCCAGCCAAGCCTACATAGCCAACACTTCACGAGCTGACAAGTCCACACACCCACCACTCCATCCCAATGTTCTTTTTCTTTAACCAAAAAAAGATTGCAAATGCACATTAAAAGAGTTGTATATAGAAAGCTGTGGCAAAATATCCCCCCCCCAATGAGGGGAAATGACTAGTGGGACTTAATTATTTCTTTTTTATTTTTAACTGTGACGTTTGATATTTACCCACATGCCAGGTAATCATAAATCAGTATTTTTATTATTATTATTTATTTCTTAGCGGATGCCCTTATCCAGGGCGACTTACAAGATACCACATTATTTTTACATACAATTACCCATTTATACAGTTGGGTTTTTACTGGAGCAATCTAGGTAAAGTACCTTGCTCAAGGGTACAGCAGCAGTGCCCCTCACCTGGGATTGAACCCACGACCCTCCGGTGAAGAGTCCAGAGCCCTAACCACTACTCCACACTGCTGTTTTATATGTGAAGTGTTCTAAATAAATGTACATTCTGGATGCCAACATTATACACAAAATAGATATTGCTATTTTTTATTTCCATTTGGCTGTTGCTCGCTGGTGGGAGAGCCGCCTCCGCATTACTTAGTAGTTTCATTAACAACCTCATCAACTCAATTTCAAAAATTTAACACTAGAACTGCCACGGAAGTCATTTTGACAGTTTGAGGTTTTCAAATTTAAATTACTCTGCGTGTCTGAAAGTTATGCGGTTGTGTGTTTATGACTTTCCCAAATACATGTATTGGCTGCCATATTGAAAAAAGCCAGGTTGGAAAAGTTAACAAAGCAAGAAGCAAGAGAGCTTCCGCCATCTGCGCAAATCTTGCAACCACAGCTGTACTCCAGCACAATTTTGAAACACAATGACTGTGCTACACTAACTGTTTACAAGTGCAAGCCGAGAAAGAATGTAATTATTCTGAGCTCCCTTCATACATCAGTTGCCATCGGGACTGTTGACAAGAAAACAACGGAGACTGTGGATTTCTACAATGACACAAAATATGGAGTGGACGTTTAAACCAGATGGCACGTCAGTACTCAGTGAAAGCTGGTTCTCGCCGGTGGCCAGTTGCTGTATTTTACAATGTACTCGACCTGGCAGCCATCAATTCCTTCGTTTTGTACAAGGAATGCACCGGGGAAAATATCAGTAGGAGAGATTTCATCTTGAAGCTAGCCACAGCGTTTCAGCAGAAACATTTCAATCAGAAAACTGCAAAGCAGCAGGCAAATGCAGCTCAACCTGGATTCTGTGCTGCACCCAGTGACACACGCAAACTTCTGATATCTGTGCCCAGTGTGAAAGAGCAGTATGTGGTAAATGCACACGACAAGTTGAGAAGCATTACATCTGGGTGGATTGTGGTACCCTCTACTGAATAAATGCCTATTTACAGACTACATAGAAATGAATGATTAATGATCATAGAATACATAGAAATGAATGATTAATGATCATGGAATACATAGAAATGAATGATTAATGATCATGGAATACATAGAAATGAATGATTAATGATCATTCCACATGAGTGCTGGATATTATAGGATTGCTTACATGACATTGAAATGCAATTACATGAAATACATTATTACAGGTGTCTCTAAGATAGGAATCTGGACTACAAATTGACAAAATGAAATATTTAATGGTGAAGTTCTTTCACCTTTAATGGATCGACCATAGGGAATATTTACAGAAATTCATTTGTCGATTTGCTACATTTTTCTAAACATATTCTTAAAAAAAAATATGCTTATGCATGTCTGTATTTATAAAGGTAGACTCATTATTTGATTGTCAAAATGATCAGCAGATGATGGCACATTAATCTGACGATCAGAGCTTGGGTAGTTTAGGGTTCAGATAATGCGTTAGGATCCCTAGTCCTTTGTTTAGCATCTATAGTGCTAGTTTTGCTGTATCTAGTCTGCGCCTCACAGTCATTACAGGGTAAGCATGAGACTCCAATGAAGCCAATGAAGGACTGGGCACGAGGGATGAAGCCCCTATTGAGTGTGAATCTGTGATTGATAGAAGATGAAAGATCCTTTGAACTCCTGCTATGGGATTACTCATTACAGGGTTTCAAATGTTCTTGGCTGTAAACTGTAGCTTTTAGGGATTCGTTCAAAGCAGTAAATGGTATTCATAACCTTTCTGCTGCCGTGCATTAGAGCAGGATTGTGGCTTTCCAGGACCAGGGCTGGCCAGCCCTGCCCACTCAGTTATTCCATTTTTTAAAAACCGCTCATTTGCAATGACTATTTGGTAGAAAGTTGTTTTGAAATTAAATTCTGTCTGATTAAGAATGATGCATTTTATTTAAAAATCTCCATATAGATGTAGATCTATAATATATGAATAGGGGGTCCCAGTTAGAAAAAGCTTGAATCCGCTGTATTAGAACCCCCACTGAAAACATGTTAGAACCCCACTGAAAACAAGTTAGAACCACCTTGTGGCAAAGTGGTTGCTGATTATGAACAGGTGCGGAGGTGATGCAGTGTAGGAATAAACAGACAGAGATTTGTAATCCGGTATGGAAAAAATTGTCATTTTATTTTTGTTTATAATCCAGGTCTGGTGACCAAATAATAAACTCTGGTTATACACAGCGATGTGTAAAACACGGAGAACAGTAACAGGGATTGCAGTCCTAAACAATAAACACAGTATCTCTCCCACAATATACAACCACGGTCACCAGTCCTGGGTGCGTGCTGTAGTGCTCGTGGTGGGTGATACAGTTTAAAGAGTGACAAATAGTGCAGTGCTGTTCTGGGTTCAGTGCTGGCTCTTAGCGACAGCTCCGGAACATGTTAGCCGTCTATAAACACACAAGTAACAATTATAGACAAGACAAAACAAACAAACACTCACGAAACTCTTAATACACAGTGCACGGGTCCTTCCGGGTCTATTTCCAAACCAAAACGAAGGAAAAGATTTACAATTCTCCGTCCCCTTTATGTGATCATGCATGACCCCTTGGTAAACGATTGCAGCTGACTCTATTGCCTGGAGCCGCTACCTCGTTTACCTTCCAGGTCAATACGTTCCTGCAACGGAGTCTTGTCTTCTTCCAGGCTGACGGACTTTCTGACCCAGGAAATGAACTGTCAGGCCAACCCGTCCAAAGCCTTTCCCATTCGCTACTTAGCGCCCTCACAGGTCGGGAGGGAGATTTACAACCAGAACTCATATTTCTGTCACATATCCCACCGCTCAGAGTGGAGCTGAAGGAACACTCGGCTGAATCTATCTTTCCCATTACTCCCCCCTCCTGGGAAAAATAATCCGCATTTTGATGGTCTTTCCCTGCACGGTGTACCATATGGTACATGAAGGGCTGCAACGCCAGATACCACCGAGTTATCCGGGCATTACTGTCCTTCATTGTGCTTAACCACTTGAGTGGGGCGTGGTCTGTGACAAGATCAAATGAGTGTCCCAGCAGGTAGTATCGTAAAGAGTGAGTAGCCCATTTAATGGCCAAACACTCCTTTTCAACTATGGAGTAGTTGCGTTCCCGAGGTAGCATTTTTTTACTGATATACAGTATTGGGTGTTCTGCTCCATCTAACTTTTGAGACAAGACAGCACCCAAACCTACATCTGATGCGTCGGTGTGGAGGATGAATCCTTTCGTGAAATCTGGTGTGATAAGAGTGAGGGCCTGGCAAAGTCTACCATTAAAAATCCCAAATATTGAGTCTCTGTCTTGGCAAACGCACATTTTCTCAAGTTAGCTGTCAGACGGGCTACCCTTAGAGACTGAAGGGTGGCTGCAATCCTAGCCAAATGCTCTTGCCAGGTGGAGCTGTAAATGACCACGTCATCAATATACGCTGCAGCATATTCATGATGTGGGCGTAAAACCTGGTCCATCAGTCTCTGAAAGGCAGCGGGCGCACCATGTAGCCCAAATGGCATGGTTTTAAAGTGAAACAACCCCTCTGGTGTTAAAAATGCATTTTTCTCTCTAGAACTGTGGGTTGAGGGGATCTGCCAGTATCCCTTTGTCAGATCCAAAGTGGAGATAAACCTTGCCTTACCCAGTCTGTCTAAAAGTTTGTCGACCCGAGGCATAGGGTACGCGATCGAACTTGGCAATAATAGCATCTTCCTGAAATCCACGCAGAAGCGGTTGGTGCCATCTTTCTTAGCCACTATGACAATAGGACTGCACCACTCTCTCCTGGAAGGTTCAGTCACCCCAAGCTCGAGCATGTCCCATACCTCTTTGCGAATGCCACTTCGTCGACTTTCTGGGATCCGGTAAGGTCTCTCTCGCACAATGACACCTGGTGGAGAGATAATGTCATATTCAACCAAATTAGTTCTGCCGGGTAAATCAGAGAAAACATTGCTGAACTCCTCAATAAGCTTACGCAGCTCCCATTGCTGATCTGGAACCAATTGTTCCCTCATCGGAATGATTTTTGTCTCTGGACAGGGGCCTAAATCATCCTCTATGTTGCCTGGGGCTATAAACAAGACCTCCCTTGCCTGCCAGGGCTTTAATAAATTGACATGATAAATTTCACGTTCATTACGGCGATTGGGATGTCTAATTTCATAATTCACCTTCCCTATAGCCACTTCATATGGCCCCTGCCATTTAGCACATGACTTGGATTCTGATGAGGGAAGTAGCAGCATTACCTTGTCTCCTGGTCTAAAGGTTTGAATTAGTACATTTTTGTTGTAATGCTGCTGCTGTCAGTGCTGAGCCGATCTGAGATTGTCCTAGGCCAAACGACCAACCAAATCCAGGTGATATCTCAGTAGGAGCACATGCTTCACTACATTTTTGGACGAGACTTTGTGCTCCTCCGACCCCTCTCTCAACAGAGCGAGTATGCCGCGATGTTGCCGGCTGTACAAGAGCTCGAAGGGGGAGAACCCTGTCGAACTCTGCGGCACCTCTCTCACAGCAAAAAGGAGGTAGGGAAGAAGCAATGCCCAATGTTTTTGCTCCTGTGTTACAAACCATCTCAGAATCGACTTCAAGGTCTGATTAAAACGTTCCACCAAACCCAGGTTTAAAAGGCATGTCGTATGCAGACAGGCTAAAAGAATTGAATCTATTCAGTCTTGAACAAAGAAGACTACGCGGTGATCTGATTCAAGCATTCAAAATCCTAAAAGGTATAGACATTGTCGACCCAGGGGACTTTTTTGAACTGAAAAAAGGAACAAGGACCAGGGGTCACAAATGGAGATTAGATAAAGGGGCATTCAGAACAGAAAATAGGAGGCACTTTTTTACACAGAGAATTGAGAGGGTCTGGAACCAACTCCCCAGTAATGTTGTTGAAACTGACACCCTGGGATCCTTCAAGAAGCTGCTTGATGAAATTCTGGGATCAATAAGCTACTAACAACCAAACGAGCAAGATGGGCTGAATGGCCTCCTCTCGTTTGTAAACTTTCTTATGTTCTTATGTAAACCGTCCGTCTGTGGATGATAAACAGACGTCCTGATGGGACGTATTTCTAATATTTGATATACCTGCTGTAACATTTTAGACAGAAAATTGGTTCCATGATCAGTCAAGATCTCTTTAGGGATCCCTACTCTAGTCATAATCTGCACTGTGGCTATTGCAGCGGCACTAGTGGACCTCAATGGAACTGCCTCTGGATATCGCGTTGCATAATCTACCACTACTAATATATGTGTATACCTGGATTCAGAAGGTAGCAAAGGGGCCACTATGTTCATTGCAATGCGTTCAAAAGGGGTGGAAATAATTGGCTGTGGAACCAAAGGACGGGCGAGCCGACCCGGGCGCTACTGCTGGCAGTCTGGCCATGTGGCTACATATTTCGGCACACATCAGTATGAAGCCCTACCCAATAGAATCAAGCCAATATCCGCTCCCTTGTCTTGTCAGCTCCGAGGGATATCATGCGCCAGCCTCATGACAAAACGGGGGAACCATTAATGTGTTACAGGCTGTCCTGTGCCCGTGGCTAGATTTACCCTATACAGTAATTGCCCCTTGATACTGAAGTGCGGAAATACTAGCGCCCCAGCGCCATCAACATCCTTACCTTCAATAGACCGGACCTGCCCCCAAGTGTGCACTAGTGACGGATCATTATGTTGGCCCCACACTATGTCCGCGCTTGAGTACCACATGTCCGGTATATTGAGAGGGGCTGGAGTAGCATCTGCCCTGGATGGCCCAGTAACCTACCTCTCTGTCACACTGCCTTTGACTGACTGCTTGTTACCATTCAAGCACTCTCCCACCAGACCCCAGCCTTGTCTCAGTGATTCTCCCTCCCATTTTGCGGTCCTTCTCTCTTTATTTGTTTTTCTAGGACGGAAAATAAGAGAAAACATGTCGGCTTGAAAAGGAAACACTTCACCAATTCCTTCCTTTTTTTCTGCCACGTTTACTTGTGCGGCTGAGACTGCCATTATTTGCATTAATTCTTTAAATGTTGGCCAGTCTTGGCCCAGAATAACTGGATGTGGCAACCTTTCTGCCACCACTACTACCAGGTGACGTTTTATCGGAGGCTGTGTGGTCCAGTGGTTAAAGAAAAAAGGCTTGTAAACCAGAAGGTCCCTGGTTCAAATCCCACCTCAGCCACTGACTCATTGTGTGACCCTGAGCAAGTTACTTAACCTCCTTGTGCTCCTAATTCGGGTGAGACGTAATTGTAAGTGACTCTGCAGCTGATGTGTAGTTCACACACCCTAGTCTCTGTAAGTCGCCTTGGATAAAGGCGTCTGCTGAATAAACAAATAATAATAATAATCTGTCCTACCGATAAATATACTTTTAGTGTGGGGTATGCCGCTGTGTCTCCATGGATACAGGAGATGGCCATCTGACCTTGTGGCCGCCACGACACACCGCCCAAGAGAGCTGTTCTAATTAAGGTTTGCTCACATCCTGTGTCCAATAATGCATGGGTTTTCACATTGCCTAAAACCACATCAATCATACAAGGCCTTTCCCGACCATTTTCCCCGCGCTTACCTATCTCAGGTGCCCAATTACACGAGACCACGTCACAGACCTGGCCAGATGTCCCTGTTGGTTGCACCTAAAACACGTTGGGGGGACAGAGGGAACATTGGTTATGTAGTTGTCCCTTTGCTGGTAGGGCAACGGGGCAGTGGCAGCACCTCTACCCCAGCTGGTGGCCAACTTTGGTCTCCATGAAGAGGTGGCAAGGGGGCCCATTGGGGTCGGCGGTCTCGGATGTCTGGGTCCCGGGACTGATGGTAGGGGTGGGAGAGAGAGGTAGGGGTCGGCTGTTCCTAGGGGCAGGAACCGACAGTATCCCAATCTGGGCGGAGACCAGGATGTCCTCGTAATCCTCTGCCAGTTTTACGGCGGCTTCCAGGGTGTCGGTTGTGGCGCCGTATCCAGACCTGAGTATCGGCGCCGACCACATGGCAGAATTGCCCACCACCACTGCTTCCCCATTTCCAGGTTGGTTTTCTTCTCAGGGGTCAGCCAGTGGACCATGTGGTCACACAACCGCTCTGCAACCACCCCTGGGGCGTGTCTCCGGGGATCTTCGGTACTTCCTGAACTATACCCAGTGGGTCTCTGCCGTAATGTTGAGGCGGCGGAAAATGGCCAGCTTGACCACGTCATAACTGGTAGCGCTGAGGTCACTCATGGCCTGGTAGGCTGCCTGAGCCTCCCCGATCAGGCAGGGTCCCACCTGGCTTGCCCAGAGCTCCCGTGGCCATGACGCAGTGGTAGCCATCCTCTCAAACGCCACCAAGTACGCCTCTGGGTCATCCTCTGCCGTCATCTTCATCGCCCGAACCTTCGGTGCCGACATTGCTGGTGTTGCGGTTGGGGCTGGTGCTGTGGAAAGTGCCAGCCCTACCCTTTTCAATGAGCGCAGTGTAGCGCCCTCCCCCTTCTCTCTCTGTGTCCCGGCCTGCTATCCAGCGCCCAGCAGCTCCGCTTAGTGCATTGCGATCCATCCCGTGTTCTGACACCATGTGGAAAAGTGGTTGCTGATTATGAACAGGTGCAGAGGTGATGCAGTGCAGGAATAAACAGACAGAGATTTGTAATCGGTATGGAAAAAATGGTGGTTTTATTTTTGTTTATAATCCAGGTCTGGTGACCAAATAATAAACTCTGGTTATACACAGCGATGTGTAAAACACGGAGAACAGTAACAGGGATTGCAGCCCTAAACAATAAACACAGTATTCTCCCCACAATATACAACCACGGTCACCAGTCCTGTAGTGCTCGTGGTGGGTGATACAGTTTAAAGAGTGACAAATAGTGCAGTGCTGTTCCGGTTCAGTGCTGGCTCTTTCGACAGCTCCGAACGTGTTAGCCGCCTATAAACACACAGTAACAATTATAGACAAGACAAACAAACAAAACACTCACGAAACTCTTAATACACAGTGCACGGGTCCTTCCGGGTCTATTTCCAAACCAAAACGAAGGAAAAGATTTACACTTATCCGACCCCTTTATGCGATCATGCATGACCCCTTGGTAAACGATTACAGCTGACTCTATTGCCTGCAGTCACTACCTCGTTTACCTTCCGGGTCAATATGTTCCTGCAATGGAGTCTCGTCTTCTTCCAGGCTGACGGACTTTCCGACCCAGGAAATGAACTGTCAGGCCAATCCGTCCAAAGCCTTTCCCTTTCAATGTCAAGGGACAGTTGAATTGTCCCTACCAATAATTTAAAATCTGAAACGTCTTTTGTCAAGTCGTTTTATCCGCTAGGCTCCACAAAGGGTTAACTCTAGATCCCCTCGTTGCTCCTCCAGTCTCCAAAAAAAAAAAAAAAAAAAAATTTGATTGGCTTAGGCCCTAGGTTCTCAACCGGGCGCGCGGTGAACGTTTGAATAATAACGTACTAGTAATAATAACACTGACGTGCCAAACGATACTCCCGATTTCGACCCTTTGAGTGCAGCGAGTTATTAAAGAGAGAAAGAGATACCGGTAGCTTTAAAAAGAATGGCACCCTGGGATTTGTGGGTGTTTGGTGGGGTTTGGGGTTGCAATCAGCAGACAATACAACTACAAATTCCATAATGCATCACTGTAACACGGACTCAGTGCGTGGCTGACGCAGGGGACCAAGCAGTCTGGTGTTGTTTTTTTTTGAGGCGAAGTGCACAAGGACTCGGGAGTGAAAGGTAATTTTCCGAGTTTAAAAATAAAAAATTTTAAAAATCTAGTTATTCTTAAACTGTATATTGTGCCAATTTTCACATTTACTTAAAAATAAGAATAAATATAATCAGTTTCATTCGATATTTAGTTTGTTGGTTAATGCGTTGTCACTTTATTTCTATCCAACTCTTCCTCCCTTTGTGACTAACTTACTCTTGCTTGATATTTTTTTTATCGTGTGTAAAAAGCGAACACGAACAGTATATATGTATTTGATTGAATGGACAGTGTGACTATCCAGGAGGCTAAATAAGCGCACTATATAGTCAGTAATAATAAAAAAATGTTAAAAAGTCAAATTAAAAAAGGGGGGGGGCAGATATAAAAATAAATTTCAGTGGGGCGTGAGTGAAAAAAGGTTGAGAACCGCTGACTGGACTCTGGAAAGACGCTCATCTGAAGTTGCCGCTTGCCGGTCAGTCTGATATGAGTGTGAGCCACTGACTGAATGAAAGCCAGGTGCCGCGGCTGAAGGTATTGTCAGCTCGTCAGCAACACAGTTTGAGTGAATAAACCTACCTACCTAATGGATAGGTAGGTATGTTTATTACGTTAGCGACCCATTGCTAGTTGCTAACCCCACGTCCTTGGTGGCTAGCTAGCTTGTTTCACAGCTAAATCATTATGTGTGTGTGAGTGTGCGTGTGCATGTGCGTGAGCATGTTTTGATATCGTTAACCAAATAACGTTAGCTAATCACTTCAATTTGGCTTTAGGTGACTAAAGCAGAATGGCAGCCAAAAAAACAAAGATGGACATAAGGACGTTTTTTTACAAAAAGTCAAAGTGTAAGTAGGATGGAAGATGTCGTTAAAGTAATAAACACAATTGATAATGATTCTCATAGCAAATGTAAAAATAATTTACTAATGAAGTTAGCAAAGTCATACTTTCTCTGTAAACAGCATGCATCAATTTATCATTTTATCAGGTGAATGAAGCAGTGCAACCTGGTAAAAGCAGTACAGAGGCAGGTGGAGCAACAGGGTCGCAGGTGAGGTCTATAATGGCTTAGTGATTATAACAGTGAAAGTGTTAGACTGAGTTTTTAGATATATCATTGTTTGGGGCACATTGTGATATGATAGTAGTCTAATGCTGTATAGTAATACTCAGCAAATAAAGTTAGCATAGCCATATATTTTATCTTTATATGGCATGCATGAATTTATTATTTTATCAGGTGAATGAAGCAATGCAACCAGGTGCGAGCAGCACAGACACAGAGAGGCAGGCAGAGCAATAGGGTTGCATGCTGAGAAGGATGTAGACAGCAGTGACAGTGAGAGTGGCAGTGACGGTTCCAGTGAAGATCAGTGTAGCAGCGAAGATGTCCATTTTATGGACATTGTTGAAAACAAGCCAAACCCTGACCCTAAGTATGTAGAAGTACAGAGATTGTCAAATAAGGTCCTGCGTTTTCAAGACAGCTGGTACAAGCAATATCCATGGCTTCACTATAGCCCCTCCTTGAAAAGAGTTCTGTGTTTCCAGTGTGTCCAGTATGTTTCCAGGGCCACTTTATCATAGTGTTTTGAGTGTATACCAGTCAATCAAATTGTCCTCGATTCATGTCGAGCATTCATTTCAAGCCACCAGAAGTGACCGTTTAACAACTGTCTCCTAAAAAATTTCTTCCCAGGGTGGCATGCCCCCGGACCCCCCTGACCCCCCTAGCGACTCCACCCCCCTAAAAAAATGTGTCCCCACCAATGTTCAAACCAAACCTACGCCCTTGCCCCCACTGAAAACAAGTTAGAACCCATTGAAAACAAGTTAGAACCCACTGAAAACACGTTAAAACCCCCATTGAAAACAAGTTAGAACCCCACTGAAAACAAGTTAGAACCCCCACTGAAAACAAGTTAGAACCCCACTGAAAACAAGTTAGAACCCCCATTGAAAACAAGTTAGAACCCCCATTGAAAACAAGTTAGAACCCCACTGAAAACAAGTTAGAACCCCCATTGAAAACAAGTTAGAACCCCCACTGAAAACAAGTTAGAACCCCCACTGAAAACAAGTTAGAACCCCCACTGAAAACAAGTTAGAACCCACTGAAAACAATTTTATTTTTGTTTTTTTTTAAATAGGAATTTCTACATTAAAGTACTTTTGGATGTCCCCCCCCTTTTTTTTAAGCAAGGACTACAAATTCATTTGGTAGCCGAGTGACTACCACGCCTTGTAGTAAGACCCTGTGCAGAAGAGTCCTGCGATTTCAGGGCTTGGTGTTCTTTTCATGGTGGTTGAGCAAGGTACATGGGATTAAAAGATGGCTTTTAGAAAACACAATATACAAGTTTGGGATCACTCACTTATAACAGGTATGTCATTAACAGACATCCCCACCACAGTGTTAATTCAAAATTAGAGCTGTCCAGATAACAAGGTGGTTAATGACCATGACGATGCCATACAGAATAGTATAGAATCAGAAATGCCGATGAACAGTTTAATGGAAATTGGGTAAGTGGTGTTTAAGACCTAGATGACTGATGTATAGTATGTGGAATAACTTTTGTTCTCAAGATGCATATCAAATGTAAGTGTGATACAGACAGACAGAGACAGCTCCATACATCCCCCCTATATCCAATACAACTAAAAAACGGGTCTAAATAATTACCAGATAGATGCAGAAATCTTTCCAATCTTAATCAGTCCCTGTGGTGGTTGCAACAGAGGGCTGCCATTGTATTTCATGTTTGTTGTATGAAGTATTTGGGCTATTGTGTTAATCAGTTAACACCAGTCAGATTCTGGAGGGAGCATTGCATTGGCTCTGGCATTCCCATGGGTTAGGGAGGCAAAGCCGCAGGGACTGTTTCTCCTCATCACGCTGCAGGAGACCCTACTGGCCAGGCTGCAGGGCTGGCCTTTGTCCTCCAGGGAGGCGGTAGCTTCGCTGACATCTCCCCTTCGAAGTTCTGGGGTGTAAAAGGTACGTTGGCTTGGTAGTGGGATGGAGGATGCCCACTGAACCTCTTCCCCAAAAAAAAAAGAAGCTACTTTTATTAAAAAATAAAAAAAGTAACTAATTATTATTTTTCATGCTTTTATGTACAATAACTCCAATATTTTCTTTAAAGAAGAATGACACAATGATCCTTGATCTCCTAATTCCAATTCAGTTCCACATCATACCCCCTTCCAATTATATAGATCTCTGAGGCACCATGTTGTGGGCACATATGTAGTAGGCTTTATACACTTCATCTTGGCCATTGAAAAAGGCTTTCAGTCTCCTACGCTGTCAGCTCTGCCACTGTGACAACTGCTACCTTTCTGAACCTGCCTAGACCATTTCTACTGTGCAAACTGTAGAGACAGGGGCTTCTCTCTGCTACCCACAGTGGGGCATAGAAGGGAGAAACACATGTAAATGTGTTGTTTAAACAACAATAAACACACATTCACAATCTAGTGTTGTTTAGTCCACTTAAAACACTTCTACTCTAACCCATATTCGTTCACAATGACTTTGGCAACGGGCTCAAGTTTGTTACGGCAAGAAGATACATAAATAAGGATAACAGAATTAAAAGAATGGGAAAGACGAATGAGGCTAAAGGAATACTTTTATGATGAAACACACACAGAATCAGAATGTGTATGTGTGACCATGGAATAAAAATGAAAAGAAAAGCACCATTGGACTCCTCCAGAGGGAGAAACACATGGTTAGACGTGTATACTGAAGTAGTTAGGAATGAAATAGTAACAGGCCTAAGAGGTAAAGGTAAACTAAATGTAACTGAGAATGAAGAGGAGGCGCTAAAGGAATGAATAGAGGATGATAGCATCATTATAAAGAGCAGCAGGTAAAGGTTCTGTCATGGTAATAATGAACAAAGATGATTATATAAAAGCAGTAGGGACTGAATTGCAAAATATAAATACATATGAATAAGTAAAAATGAATTATAATAAAAAAAAAAGATTATATAAAACTGGATTTGTATCGAAAGAATTAAAAAATGACATGCTTCCACAAAATCCAAAAAACAGATTTGGTTAGAGGTAACCCAGAAATGCACGAAGAAAAACGCCTGATGCGAATGATTGTCAACACAATTAAGAACATAAGAAGAACATAAGAAAGTTTACAAACGAGAGGAGGCCATTCAGCCCATCTTGTTCGTTTGGTTGTTAGTAGCTTATTGATCCCAGAATATCATCAAGCAGCTTCTTGAAGGATCCCAGGTTGTCAGCTTCAACAACATTACTGGGGAGTTGGTTCCCAGACCCTCACAATTCTCTGTGTAAAAAGTGCCTCTTATTTTTTTCTGTTCTGAATGCCCTTTATCTAATCTCCTTTTTGTGACCCCTGGTCCTTGTATCTTTTTTCAGGTCAAAAAAGTCCCCTGGGTCGACATTGTCAATACCTTTTGGATTTTGAATGCTTGAATCAGATCACCGATAGTCTTCTTTGTTCAAGACTGAATAGATTCAATTCTTTTTAGCCTGTCTGCATAAGACATGCCTTTTTTAACATAGGATAATTCTGGTTGCTCTTCTTTGCACTCTTTCTAGAGCAGCAATATCCTTTTGTAACAAGGTGACCAGAACTGAAACACAGTATTCTAGGTGAGGTCTTACTAATGCATTGTAAAGTTTTAACATTACTTCCCTTGATTTAAATTCAACACTTCTCAATATATCCGAGCATCATGTTGGCCTTTTATAGCTTCCCACATTGTCTAGATGAAGACATTTCTGAGTCAACATAAACCTAGTCTTTTCATAGTTCCTTCTTCAATTTCAGTATCTCCCATATGATATTTATAATGCACATTTTTATTGCCTGCATGCAATACTTTACACTTTTCTCTATTAAATGTCATTTGCCATGTGTCTGCCCAGTTCTGAATGCTGTCTAGATCATTTTGAATGACCTTTGCTGCTGCCACTCCTCCTATTTTTGTGTCGTCTGCAAATTGATAACCTAACATATGTTATTGCAGAAACAGCTGAAAGGAGCTGCAGCTACATGTTGAAAGCTTACCTAGCTATGTTAAACAACACATTTTCTGAAAAGGATTAATAATATAAAGGTTAAACTTCCACAGAATACCATTTTATTTTGCATGGATGTAAAATCCCTGAACCCCAGCGTTCCCAGGCATGAAAGAGGCACTGGAAAGAGTAGATAAGAACATGATACCTATGGAAGAAATATTAAATATGATCAAGATAGTTTTAGGAAATAGTTATTTTACATTTGGAAATAAAAGTTACAAACAGAATGATGGTACAGCAA
>JAHFZB010000660.1:0-32960 GCA_036884735.1 Huso huso
CCTCCCCTAACGTCGAAACAGCAAAGAGCTTTGGCTGCACTGATTATTTTGGAGTTGTCCCATATGTTTTATTTTAGCTCTGTAATTCGTTTCACCGAATACATGACGATGGTGTTTCCCCAGAAATCTGGAAACCTTAATTCAAAAGTTAATGCCATAAAATCATTACAGTCCTCCCTAACGTCGAAACAGCAAAAGAGCTTGGGCTGCACTGATTAGTTTTGGAGTTGTCCCATGTGTTTTATTTCTCAGCTCAGGCGATCTCTACTGAAATACATAACAGAGGTGTATCCTCAGAAATCTGAAACCCCATTCAAAAGCTAAATGTCTTAAAATCATTACAGTCCTCCCTAAACGTCGAAGAAAAGCTTTGGGCTGCACTGATTATTTTGGATAACCTAGCATGTGTTTTATTTAGCTCTGTAACATGATTTACTGAAATACATAACAGAGGTGTATCCCCAGAAATTTGGAAACCCTATTCAAAAGCTAAATGCCCTAAAATCATTACAGTCCTCCCCTAACTTCGAAACAGCAAAAAGAGCTTGGCCACTGATTAGTTTTGGAGTTGTCCCAGTATGTGTTTATTTTTGCCTGTAACGCGATTCTACTGAAATACATAACAGAGGTGTATCCCCAGAAATCTGGAAACCCCATTCAAAAGCTAAATGCCTTCAAAATCATTACAGTCCCCTAACTTCGGAAACAGCAAAAAAGCTTGGCTGCACTGATAGTTTTTGGAGTTGTCCCATGTGTGTTTTATTTTAGCTCTGTAACGTTTCTACTGAAATACATAACGATGGAGATCCCCAGAAATCTGGAAACCCCATTCAAAAGCTAAATGCCCTAAAATCACAGTCCTCCCCTAACTTCGAAACAGCAAAAGAGCTTGGGGCTGCACTGATTAGTTTTGAGTTGTCCTATATGTGTTTTATTTAGCCTGTAACGCTGATTTCACTGAAATATATAACAGAGGTATTTCCCCAGAAATCTGGAAACCCCATTCAAAAGCTTTTAAATGCCCTAAATCATTACAGTCCTCCCTAAACGTCGAAACAGTAAAAGAGCTTGGGCTGCACTGATTAGTTTTGAGTTGTCCCAGTATGGTTTTATTTTAGTTTGCAACATGATTCTTACCTGAAATACATGACATGGTGTATCCCCAGAAATTTGAAACCCCATTCAAAAGAAATGCTCCTAAAATCATTACAGTCCTCCCCACGTCGAAACAGCAAAAAGAGCTTGGGCTGCACTGATTAGTTTGGAGTTGTCCCAGCATGTGTTTTATTTTAGTTTGTAACGCGATTCTACTGAAATACATAACAGAGGTGTATCCCCAGAAATCTGGAAACCCCATTCAAAAAGCTAAATGCCCTGAAATTTACACAGTCCTCCCTAACTTCGAAACAGCAAAGAGCATTGCACTGATTAGTTTTGAGTTGTCCCAGTATGTGTTTTATTTTAGTCTGTAACGCTGATTTCTACTGAAATACACAACAGAGGTGTATTTCAGAAATCTGGGAACCCATTCATGCTAAATGCCCTGAAATCATTACAGTCCTCCCCTAACGTCGAAACAGCAAAAGAGCTTGGGCTGCACTGATTAGTTTTGAGTTGTCCCAGTATGTGTTTTATTTTAGCTCTGTAACGCCGATTCTACTGAAATACATAACAGAGGTGTATCCTCAGAAATCTGAAACCCCATTCAAAAAGCTAAATGCCCTAAAATCATTACAGTCCTCCCCTAACGTCGAAACAGCAAAAGAACGGCTGCACTGATTAGTTTTGGAGTTGTCCCAGTATGTGTTTTATTTTAGCTCTGTAACGCGATTCTAAGAAATACATAACAGAGGTGTATCCCAGAAATTGAAACCCCATTCAAAAGTTAAATGCCCTGAAATCATTACAGTCCTCCCTAATCTGAAACAGCAAAGAGCTTGGGCTGCACTGGATTAGTTTTGAGTTGTCCTAGTATGTGTTTTATTTTAGCTCTGTAACGCTTTCTCACCAAATACATGACGATGGTGTATCTCAGAAATCTGGAAACCCCATTCAAAAGCTAAATGCCCTAAACCATTACAGTCCTCCCTCTCGAAAACAGCAAAAGAGCTTGGGCTGCACTGATTAGTTTTGGAGTTGTCCCAGTATGTGTTTTATTTTAGCTCTGTAACGCTGACATTCTACTGAAATACATAACGATGGTGTATCCCCAGAAATTGGAAACCCCATTCAAAAGCTAAATGCCCTAAAATCATTACAGTCCTCCCTAACGTCGAAACAGCAAAAGAGCTTGGGCTGCACTGATTAGTTTTGAGTTGTCCCAGTATGTGTTTTATTTTAGCTCTGTAACGCGATTCTACCGAAATACATAACAGAGGTGTATCCCAGAAATCTGAAACCCCATTCAAAAAGCTAAATGCCCTAAAATCATTACAGTCCTCCCCTAACGCCGAAACATAAAGAGCTTGTATTGCAATTGATTAGTTTTGAGTTGTCCCAGTATGTGTTTTATTTTAGTTTGTAACGATTCTACTGAAAACATAACAGAGGTGTTTCCCCAGAAATCTGGAAACCCCATTCAAAAAGCAATGCCCTAAAATCATTACAGTCCTCCCCTAATCTCAAACAGCAAAAGAGCTTGGGCTGCACTGATTAGTTTTGGAGTTGTCCCAGTATGTTTTATTTTAGCTCTGTAACGCTGTTTCACCGGAATACATGACGATGGGGTTTCCCCAGAAATCTGAAACCCCATTCAAAAGTTAAATGCCCTAAAATCATTACAGTCCTCCCCTAACGCTGAAACAGCAAAGAGCTTGGGCTGCACTGATTAGTTTTGAGTTGTCCCAGTATGTGTTTTATTTTAGCCTGTAACGCGATTCTACTGAAAATATAACAGAGGTGTTTCCTCAGAAATCTAAGAAACCCCATTCAAAAGCTAAATGTCTCTAAAATCATTACAGTCCCTCCCTAACGCTGAAAACAGCAAAAGAGCTTGGGCTGCACTGATTAGTTTTGAGTTGTCCCAGTATGTGTTTTATTTTAGCCTGTAACGCCGATTTCACTGAACATATAACAGAGGTGTATCCCCAGAAATCTGAACCCCATTCAAAAAGCTAAATGTCCTGAAATCATTACAGTCCCCCGAACGCCGAAAACAGCAAAAGAGCTTGGGCTGCACTGGATTAGTTTTGGAGTTGTCCCAGTATGTGTTTTATTTTATTCTGTAACGCCGATTCTACTGAATACATATAACAGAGGTGTATCCCTCAGAAATCTGGAAACCCCATTCAAAAAAATGCCCTGAAATCATTACAGTCCTCCCCTAACTTCGAAACAGCAAAAGAGCTTGGCTGCAACTGATTAGTTTTGAGTTGTCCCAGTATGTGTTTTATTTTAGCTCTGTAACGCTATCTCCCACCGAAACATGACGATGGTGTTTCCCAGAAATCTGAAACCCCATTCAAAAGCTAAATGCCCTAAAATCATTACAGTCCTCCCTAACATCGAAAACAGCAAAAGAGCTTGGGCTGCACTGATTAGTTTTGGAGTTGTCCCAGTATGTGTTTTATTTTAGCTCTGTAACGCCGATTCTACTGAAATACATAACACAGAGGTGTATCCCCAGAAATTGGAAACCCTATTCAAAAAGTTAAATGCTTTAAAAATCATTACAGTCCTCCCCTAACGTCGAAACAGCAAAAAGCTTGGGCTGCACTGATTAGTTTGAGTTGTCCCAGTATATGTGTTTTATTTTAGCTTTGTAACGCGATCTTCACTGAAATACATAACACAGGTGTATCCCTCAGAAATCTGAAACCCCATTCAAAAGTTAAATGCCCTGAAATCATTACAGTCCTCCCCTAACTTCGAAACAGCAAAAGAGCTTGGGCTGCACTGATTAGTTTTGGAGTTGTCCCAGCATGTGTTTTATTTTAGTTCTGTAACGATTCTACTGAAATACATGACGATGGTGTATCCCCAGAAATCTGGAAACCCCATTCAAAAGCTAAATGCCCTTAAAATCATTACAGTCCTCCCTAACGCTGAAACAGCAAAAGAGCTTGGCTGCACTGACTAGTTTTGGAGTTGTCCCAGTATGTGTTTTATTTTAGCTCTGTAATGTTTTACTGAACAGATGACGATGGTGTATCCTCAGAAATCTGAAAACCCATTCAAAAGCTAATGCCCTGAAATCATTACAGTCCTCCCCTCAACGTCGAAACAGCAAAAGAGCTTACTGCACTGATTAGTTTTGAGTTGTCCCAGTGTTTTATTTTGAAGCTCTGTAACGATTCTATCAAACACATAACAGAGGGTATCCCCAGGAAATCTGGAAACCCCATTCAAAAAGCTAATGTTCTAAAATCATCGTTGGGTCCTCCCCTAACTTCAAAACAGCAAAAGAGCTTCGGGCTGCACTGATTAGTTTTGGAGTTGTCCAGTATGTGTTTTATTTTAGCTCTGTAACGCGATTCTACCGAATACATGACAGAGGTGTATCCCCAAAATCTGGAAACCCTAATCAAAAAGTTAAATGCCCTGAAATCATTACAGTCCTCCCTAAGTTGAAACAGCAAAAGAGCTTGAGCTGCACTGATTAGTTTTGAGTTGTCCCAGTATGTGTTTTATTTAGCTCTGTAACGCCGGCCCTCCTACTGAAATACATAACAGAGGTGTATCCCCCAGAAATCTGGAACCCATTCAAAAAGCTAAATGCCATAAAATCACAACTAAGTCCTCCCTCAACGCCTAAAACAGCAAAAGAGCTTGGGCTGCACTGATTAAGGTTTTGGAGTTGTCCCAGTATGTTTTATTTTAGCCTGTAACGCGATTCTACTGAAAAGGCAAGAGGTGTATCCCCAGAAATCTGGAAACCCCATTCAAAAGCTAATGCCCTGAAATCATTACAGTCCTCCCCTAACGTCGAAACAGCAAAAGAGCTACGGTAATTGATTAGTTTTTGAGTTGTCCCAGTATGTGTTTTATTTTAGCTCTGTAACGCGATTCTACTGAACATACGACGATGGTGTTTCCCCAGAAATCTGGAAACCCCATTCAAAAGCTAAATGCCCTAAAATCATTACAGTCCTCCCTTAACGTCGAAACAGCAAAAGAGCTTGGGCTGCACTACTAGTTTTGGAGTTGTCCCAGTATGTGTTTTATTTTAGCTCTGTAACGCGATTCTACTGAAATACATAACAGAGGTGTATCCCCAGAAATCTGGAAACCCCATTCAAAAGCTAAATGCCCAAAAATCATTACAGTCCTCCCTAACGCCTAAAACAGCAAAAGAGCTTGGGCTGCACTGATTAGTTTTGAGTTGTCCCAGTATGTATTATTTTAGCTCTGTAACGCGATTCTACTCTTTGAAATACGTGACTTACGGTGTTTCCCCAGAAATCTGGAAACCCCATTCAAAAGCTTTTTAAATGCCCTAAAATCATTACAGTCCTCCCCAACTTTTAAACAGCAAAAAGAGCTTGGGCTGCACTGATTAGTTTTGGAGTTGTCCCAGTATGTTTTATTTTAGCTCTGTAACGCGATTCTACTGAAATACATAACAGAGGTGTTCATCCAAATTGGAAACCCCATTCAAAAAGCTTAAATGTCTTAAAATCATTACAGTCCTCCCAACGTCGAAAACAGCAAAAAAGAGCTTGGCTGCACTGATTAGTTTTGGAGTTGTCCCAGTATGAGTTTTTTTTTTTAGCTTGTAACGATAGTTTCTACCGAATACATGACAGAGGTGTATCCCCAGAAATCTGGAAACCCTATTCAAAAAAAAAGTTAAATTTAAAATCATTACAGTCCTCCCAACGTCGAAACAGCAAAAGAGCTTGGCTACACTGATTAGTTTTGAGTTGTCCCAGTATGTGTTTTATTTTAGTTTGTAAGGCGCTTTACCGAAAATACATAACGATGGTGTATCCCCAGAAATCTGGAACCCATTCAAAAAGCTAAATGCCCTAAAATCATTACAGTCCTCCCCTAACGCCGAAACAGCAAAAGAGCTTGGGTTGCACTGATTAGTTTTGGAGTTGTCCTAGTATGTGTTTTTTTTAGTTTGCACCATTTCTACATTGAAATACATAACAGAGGTGTATCCTGGTAAAATCTGAACCCCATTCAAAAGTTAAATGCCCTAAAATCATTACAGTCCTCCCTAACGTCGAAACAGCAAAAGAGCTTGGCGTACTGATTAGTTTTGAGTTGTCCTAGTATGTGTTTTATTTTTAGCTCTGTAACGTTGTTTCTACCGAATACATGACGATGGTGTTTCCCCTGAAGTCTGGAAACCTTATAAAAAGTTAATGCCCTAAAATCATTACAGTCCTCCCCTAACGTTTAAAATAAAAGAGCTTGGGCTGCACTGATTAGTTTTGAGTTGTCCCAGTATGTGTTTTGTTTTAGTTTGCAACGCGTTTCTACTGAAATACATAACAGAGGTGTATCCCTAGAAATCTGGAAACCCCATTCAAAAGCTAAATGTCTCTAAAATCATTACAGTCCTCCCTAATTTTAAACAGCAAAAGAGCTGGGGCTGCATTGATTAGTTTTGAGTTGTTTATATGTGTTTTATACTAGCCTGTAACGCAATTTACTGAAATACATAACAGAGGTTTCCCAGAAATCTGGAAACCCCATTCAAAAGCTAAATGCCTCAAAAATTACAGTCCTCCCCTAACTTCGAAACAGCAAAAGAGCTTGGGCTGCACTGATTAGTTTTGGAGTTGTCCCAGTATGTGTTTTATTTAGCTCTGTAACGCGATTCTACTGAAATACATAACAGAGGTGTATCCCCAGAAATCTTGAAACCCCATTCAAAAGCTAAAGCTTGAAATCATTACAGTCCTCCCCTAACGCCAAACAGCAAAAGAGCTGGGTTGCACTGATTAGTTTTGGAGTTGTCCCAGTATGAGTTTTTTTTAGTTTGTAACGATTCTACTGAAATACATGACGATGGTGTATCCCCAGAAATCTGAAACCCCATTCAAAAGTTAAATGCCCTAAAATCATTACAGTCCTCCCTTAACGTCGAAACAGCAAAAAGAGCTTGGGTTGCACTGATTAGTTTTGGAGTTGTCCCAGTATGTGTTTTATTTTTAGCTTTGTAACAAGTTTCACCGAAATACATAACAGAGGTGTATCCCCAGAAATCTGAAACCCCATTCCAAGTTTTTCTGAAATGTTCTGAAATCATTACAGTAGTCAACGCCGAAACAGCAAAAAGAGCTTTGGCTGCACTGATTAGTTTTGAGTTGTCCCAGTATGTGTTTTATTTTAGTTTAAAAACCGATTCTACTGAAATATACAACCATGGTGTATCCTCAGAAATCTGAAACCCCATTCAAAAGCTAAATGCCCTAAAATCATTACAGTCCTCCCTAACGTCGAAACAGCAAAAAGAGCTTTGGGCTGCACTACTAGTTTTGGAGTTGTCCCATATGTGTTGTGTTTTAGCCTTGTAACGCTTTCACCGGAATACATGACGATGGTGTTTCCCCTGAAATTGAAACCCCATTCAAAAGTTGGGAATGCCCTAAAATCATTAGCAGTCCTCCCCTAACGTCGAAACAGCAAAAAGAGCTTGGGCTGCACTGAACAGTTTTGGAGTTGTCCCAGTATGTGTTTTATTTTAGCTCTGTAACGCGATTCACTGAAATACAACAGAGGTGTATCCCCAAAAATCTGGAAACCCATCAAAAAGCTAAATGTCTGAAATCATTACAGTCCTCCTCAAAGTTGAAACAGCAAAAGAGCTTGGGCTGCACTGATTAGTTTTGAGTTGTCCCAGTATGTGTTTTATTTTAGCCTGTAACGCCGTATTCACTGAACACATAACAGAGGGTGTATCCCTCAGAAATCTGAAACCCTATCAAAAGCTAAATGCCCTGAAATCATTACAGTCCTCCCTCAACTTCGAAACAGCAAAAAGAGCTTGGGCTGCACTGATTAGTTTTGAGTTGTCCCAGTATGTTTTATTTTAGCTCTGTAACGCGATTCTACTTGAAATACAACAGAGGTGTTTCCCCAGAAATTGAAAAAAAAACCCCATTCAAAAGCTAAATGCCCTAAAATCATTACAGTCCTCCCTCAACCAAAAACAGCAAAAAGAGCTTGGCTGCAATTGATTAGTTTTGGAGTTGTCCCAGTATGTGTTTTTATTTTTAGCTCTGTAACGCGATTCCCACTGAAATACATAACAGAGGGGGTATCCCCAGAAATCTGGAAACCCCATTCAAAAGCTAAATGCCCTGAAATCATTACAGTCCTCCCCAACTTCGAAACAGCAAAAGAGCTTGGCTGCACCGATTAGTTTTTGGAGTTGTCCCAGTATGTGTTTTATTTTAGCTCTGTAACGCTGTTTCACTGAATACATGACGATGGTGTTTTCAGAAATCTGGAAACCCCATTCAAAAAACCAATGCTCCTAAAATCATTACAGTCCTCCCCTAACGCCGAAAACATAAAAAGAGCTTGGGCTGCACTGATTAGTTTTGGAGTCCCAAAGGAGTTTTTTTTTAGCTCTGTAACGCGATTCTACTGAATACATAACAGAGGTGTATCCCAGAAATATGGAACCCCATTCAAAAAGCTAAATGCCCTGAAATCATTACAGTCCTCCCCTAACTTCGAAACAGCAAAAGAGCTTGGGCTGCACTAATTAGTTTTTGAGTTGTCCCAGTATGTGTTTTATTTTATTTGTAACGCGATTCTACTGGAATACATAACAGAGGTGTATCCACAGAAATCTGGAAACCCCATTCAAAAGCTGAATGCCCTGAAATCATTACAGTCCTCCCCTAACGTCGAAACAGCAAAAGAGCTACTGCAATTGACTAGTTTTGAGTTGTCCCAGCATGTGTTTTATTTAGCTCTGTAACGATTCTACCGAAATACATGACGATGGTGTTTCCTCAGAAATCTGGAAACCCCATTCAAAAGTTAAATGCCCTGAAATCATTACAGTCCTCCCTTAACGTCGAAACAGCAAAAGAGCTTGGGCTGTATTGATTAGTTTTGGGAGTTGTCCCAGTATGTGTTTTATTTTAGTTTGTAACGCACCTACTGAACACATAACAGAGGTGTATCCCAGAAATCTGGAAACCCCATTCAAAAAGCTAAATGCCCTGAAATCATTAACAGTCCTCCCCTAACGTCGAAACAGCAAAAGAGCTTGGCTGCACTGATTAGTTTTGGAGTTCCCAGTATGTGTTTTATTTTAGCTCTGTAACGCCGATTCTACTTGGAAATACAACAGAGGTGTATCCTCAGAAATCTGAAACCCATTCAAAAAGCTAAATGCCCTGAAATCATTACAGTCCTCCCAACTTCGAAACAGCAAAAAGTAGCTTGGCTGTACTGATTAGTTTGGAGTTGTCCCAGTATGTTTTTTTATTTTGCAACACGTTTCTGCTTTACTGAAATATATGACGATGGTGTTTCTCAGAAATCTGAACCCCATTCAAAAGCTAAATGCCCTAAAATCATTACAGTCCCTAACGTCGAAACAGCAAAAGAGCTTGGGCCGTACTGATTAGTTTTGAGTTGTCCCAGTATGTGTTTATTTTAGCTCTGTAAACGCTTTTACCGAATACATGACGATGGTGTTTCCCCAGAAATCTGGAAACCCCATTCAAAAGCTAAATTCTAAAAATCATTACAGTCCTCCCCAACGCCTAAACAGCAAAAGAGCTATTGCACTGATTAGTTTTGAGTTGTCCCAGTATGTTTTATTTTTAGCTTTGAACGCTGACCACCGAACATAACAGAGGTGCTTCCCCAGAAATCTGGAACCCATTCAAAAAGCTAATGTCTCTAAAATCATTACAGTCCTCCCCAACGTCGAAACAGCAAAAAGAGTTTGGCTGCACTGATTAGTTTTGAGTTGTCCCATGTATCAGTTTTAGTTTGCCTGGTAACGCGATTCTACTGAAATACATGACAGATGGTGTTTCCCAGAAATCTGAAACCCCATTCAAAAAGCTAAATGCCCTGAAATCATTACAGTCCTCCCTAAAGTTAAAACAGCAAAAGAGCTTGAGCTGCACTGACTAGTTTTGAGTTGTCCAGTATGTGTTTTATTTAGCTCTGTAACTGATCACTACTGAAATACATAAGAGGTGTATCCCAGAAATCTGGAAACCCCATTCAAAAGCTAAATGCCATGAAATCATTACAGTCCTCCCTAACTTTAAACAGCAAAGAGCTTGGCTGCACTGATTAGTTTTGGAGTTGTCCCAGTATGTGTTTTATTTTAGCCTGTAACGCCGACTTACTGAAATACATAACAGAGGTGTATCCCCAGGAAATCTGAAACCCATTCAAAAGCTAAATGCCCTGAAATCATTACAGTCCTCCCCTAACTTCAAACAGCAAAAGAGCTTGGCTGTACTGATTAGTTTTAGAGTTGTCCCAGTATGTGTTTTATTTTAGCTCTGTAACGCGATTTCACTGAAATACACAATAGAGGTGTATCCCAGAAATCTGGAAACCCCATTCAAAAAGCTAAATGCCCTGAAATCATTACAGTCCTCCCTAACTTCGAAACAGCAAAAGAGCTTGGCTGCACTGATTAGTTTTGGAGTTGTCCCAGTATGTGTTTTATTTTAGCTCTGTAACGCTGCTTTCTACCAAAATACATGACGATGGTGTTTCCCAGAAATTGGAAACCCCATTCAAAAACTAAATGCCCTGAAATCATTACAGTCCTCCCTAACGCCGAAACAGCAAAAGAGCTTGGGCTGCACTGATTAGTTTTGGAGTTGTCCCAGTATGTGTTTTATTTTAGCCTGTAACGCGATTCTACTGAAATACATAACAGAGGTGTATCCTCAGAAATCTGGAAACCTATTCAAAAGCTTAAATGCCCTGAAATCATTACAGTCCTCCCTAACTTCGAAACAGCAAAAGAGCTTGGGCTGTACCTGATTAGTTTTGGAGTTGTCCCAGTATGTGTTTTATTTTAGTTTGTAACATCTTTCTACCGGAACATATGACGATGGAAAGCCTCAGAAATCTGGAAACCCCATTCAAAAGCTAAATGTCAAAATCATTACAGTCCTCCCCTAACGTCGAAACAGCAAAAGAGCTTGGGCTGCTTGATTAGTTTTATGTTGTCCCAGTATGTGTTTTATTTTAGTTTGTAACTGCTTTCTACCGGAATACATGACGATGGTGTTTCCTCAGAAATTGGAAACCCCATTAAAAAGCTAAATGCCCTAAAATATTACAATCCTCCCCTAACTTCAAAACAGCAAAAGAGCTTGGGCCACTGATTAGTTTTAGAGTTGTCCCAGTATGTGTTTTATTTTAGCTCTGTAACGTATTTCTACTAGAAATACATAACAGGTGTTCCCCAGAAATCTGGAAACCCCATTCAAAAGTTAAATGCCCTGAAATCATTACAGTCCCCTCAACTCTAAAACAGCAAAAGAGCTTGGGCTGCACTGATTAGTTTTGAGTTGTCCCAGTATGTGTTTTATTTTAGCTCTGTAACGCCATTTCAATAAAAACACATGACGATGGTGTTTCAGAAATCTGGAACCCCATCAAAAAAGCTAAATGCCCTAAAATCATTGCCAGTCCTCCCCTAACGCCAGAAACAGCAAAAAGAGCAGGCTGCACTGGATTGTTTTGGAGTTGTCCCAGTATGTTTTATTTTAGCTCTGTAACGTTATCTCCTACTGAAATACTTAACAGGTGTATCTCAGAAATCTGAAACCCCATTCTAAAGCTAAATGCCCTGAAATCATTACAGTCCTCCCCTAACTTGAAAACAGCAAAAGAGCTTTGGGCTGCACTGATTAGTTTTGAGTTGTCCCAGTATGTATTTTATTTTAGCTCTGTAACGCCTTTCACCGAAAAATATGAATAGAGGTGTATCCCCAGAAATCTGGAAACCCCATTCAAAAGTTAAATGCCCTAAAATCATTACAGTCCTCCCCTAACTGAAACAGCAAAGAGCTTGGCTGCACTGATTAGTTTTTTTGGAGTTGTCCCAGTATGTGTTTTATTTTAGCTCTGTAACGCTTCTACCGAACACATGACGATGGTGTTTCCCAGAAATCTGGAAACCCCATTCAAAAGTTAAATGCCCTAAAATCATTACAGTCCTCCCTAACGTCGAAACAGCAAAAGAGCTTGGGCTGCACTGATTAGTTTTGAGTTGTCCCAGTATGTTTTATTTAACTCTGTAACGCTTATTCTACTGAAATACATAAGAGGTGTATCCTCAGAAATCTGGAACCCCATTCAAAAAGCTAAATGCCTGGAAATCATTACAGTCCTCCCCTAACTTAGAAACAGCAAAAGAGCTTGGGACATTGATTAGTTTTGAGTTGTCCCAGTATGTTTTTATTTAGCTCTGTAACGCGCTTTCACCGAATACATGACGATGGTGTTTCAGAAATCTGAAACCCCATTCAAAAAGCTAAATGCCCTAAAATCATTACAGTCCTCCCTAACGTCGAAACAGCAAAAGAGCTTGGGCTGCACTGATTAGTTTTGAGTTGTCCCAGTATGTGTTTTATTTTAGCTCTGTAACGCTTTCACTAAACACATGACGATGGTGTTTCCCAGAAATCTGGAAACCCTATTCAAAAGCTAAATGTCCTGAAATCATTACAGTCCTCCCCCTAACGTCGAAACAGTAAAAGAGCTTGGGCTGCACTGATTAGTTTTGGAGTTGTCCCAGTATGTGTTTTATTTTAGTTTGTAACGCGATTCTACTGAAATACATAACAGAGGTGTATCCTCAGAAATCTGAAACCCCATTCAAAAGTTAAATGCTCCTGAAATCATTACAGTCCTCCCCTAACTTCGAAACAGCAAAAAGAGCTTGGGCTGCACCGATTAGTTTTGAGTTGTCCCAGTATGTGTTTTATTTAGTTCTGTAACGCTGCTTCACCCGAATATTTATGGTGTTTCCCCAGAAATCTGGAAACCCCATTCAAAAAGCTTAAATGCCCTAAAATCTACAGTCCCTCCCCAACGCCGAACAGCAAAAAGAGCTTGGGCTGCATTGGATTAGTTTTGAGTTGTCCCAGTATGTGTTTTATTTCAGCTCTGTAACGCGCTTTCTACTGAAATACATAACAGAGGTGTATCCCCAGAAATCTGGAAAACCCCATTCAAAAGCTAAATGCCCTTAAAAATCATTACAGTCCTCCCCTAACGCTGAAACAGCAAAAGAGCTTGGGCTGCACTGATTAGTTTGGAGTTGTCCCATGTGTTTTATTTTAGTTCTGTAACGTATTCTACTGAAATACATAACAGAGGTGTATCCCAGAAATCTGGAAACCCATTCAAAAGCTAATGCCCTAAAATCATTACAGTCCTCCCCTAACGCCAAACAGCAAAAGAGCTTGGCTGCACTGATTAGTTTTGGAGTTGTCCCAGTATGTGTTTTATTTTAGCTCTGTAACGCGATTCTACTGAAATACATAACAGAGGTGGGGTATCCCCAGAAATCTGGAAACCCCATTCAAAAGCTAAATGCCCTGAAATCATTACAGTCCTCCCTAACTTCGAAACAGCAAAAGAGCTTGGGCTGCACTGATTAGTTTTTGAGTTGTCCCAGTATGTGTTTTATTTTAGTTTGCAACGCTTTTACTAAATACATGACGATGGTGTTTCCCAGAAATCTGGAAACCCCATTCAAAAGCTAAATGCCCTAAAATCATTACAGTCCTCCCTCAACGCCGAAACAGCAAAAGAGCTTGGGTTGCACTGATTAGTTTTGAGTTAACCTAGTATGTTTTTTTTTAGCTCTGTAACGCCGTATTCTACTGAAATACATAACAGAGGTGTATCCTCAGAAATCTGGAAACCCCATTCAAAAGCTAAATGCCCTGAAATCATTACAGTCCTCCCCACTGAAACAGCAAAAGAGTTTGGGCTGCACTGATTAGTTTTGGAGTTGTCCCATGTGTTTTATTTTAGCTCTGTAACGCGTTTCTACCGGGAATACATGACGATGGTGTTTCCAGAAACTGGAAACCCCATTCAAAAGCTAAATGCCCTAAAATCATTACAGTCCTCCCTAACGCCGAAACAGCAAAAGAGCTTGGGCTGCATTAGTTTTGAGTTGTCCCAGTATGTGTTTTATTTTAGCTCTCAACGCGTTTCTACTGAAATACATGACAGAGGTGTATCCTCAGAAATCTGGAAACCTCATTCAAAAGCTAAATGCCCTAAAATCACACAGTCCTCCCAATCTCGAAACAGCAAAAGAGCTTGGCTGCAACTGATTAGTTTTGGAGTTGTCCCAGTATGTGTTTTATTTTAGTTTGGTAACTGATTTCACCGAAATACATAACAGAGGTGTATCCTCAGAAATCTGAAACCCCATTCAAAAAGTTAATGCCCTAAAATCATTACAGTCCTCCCCTAATCGAAAACAGCAAAAAGAGCTTGGCTGCACTGATTAGTTTTGGAGTTGTCCCAGTATGTGTTTTATTTTAGTTTGTAACGCTGCTTTTCACTGAACATATGACGATGGTCTCGAGAAATCTGAAACCCCATTCAAAAGCTAAATGCCCTAAAATCATTACAGTCCTCCCCTAACGTCGAAACAGCAAAAGAGCTTGGGTTGCACTGATTAGTTTTGGAGTTGTCCCAGTATGAGTTTTTTTAGCTCGTAACGCTTATTCTACTGAAATACATAACAGAGGTGTATCTCAGAAATCTGAAACCCTATTCAAAAGCTAAATGCCCTGAAATCATTACAGTCCTCCCTAACTTCGAAACAGCAAAAAGAGCTTGGGCTGCAATGGATTAGTTTTGGAGTTGTCCTAGTATGCATTTTATTTTAGCTCTGTAACGTTTCACCGAAATACATGACGATGGTGTTTCAGAAATCTGGAAACCCCATTAAAAAGCTAAATGCCCTAAAATCATTACAGTCCTCCCCTAAACGTCGAAAAACAGTCTCCTTAATTTAAAAGTAAGCTTGGGCTGCACTGATTAGTTTTGGAGTTGTCCCAGTATGTGTTTTATTTTGCCTGTAACGCGATTCTACTGAAATACATGAAAGAGGTGTATCCTCAGAAATCTGGAAACCCCATTCAAAAGCTAAATGCCCTGAAATCATTACAGTCCTCCCCTAACTTCGAAACAGCAAAAGAGCTTGGGCTGCACTGATAGGATTGGAGTTGTCCCAGTATGTGTTTTATTTTTAGTTTGCACCCATTTTCACCAACATATGACAACAGAGGTATCCCCAGAAATCTGGAAACCCCATTCAAAAGCTAAATGCCCTGAAATCATTACAGTCCTCCCTAACGTCGAAACAGCAAAAGAGCTTGGGCTGCACTGATTAGTTTTGGAGTTGTCCCAGCATGTTTTATTTAGCTCTGTAACGCGTTTCTACCGAATACATGACGATGGTAAGTTTCAGCAAATCTTGGAAACCCCATTCAAAAGCTAAATGCCCTAAAATCACAGTCCTCCCTAACGCCGAAACAGCAAAAGAGCTTGGCTGCACTGATTAGTTTTGGAGTTGTCCCAGTATGTTTTATTTTAGCTCTGTAACGCCGCTTTCTACTGAAATACATAGAGGTGTATCCCCAAAATCTGAAACCCCATTCAAAAGCTAAATGCCCTGTAAAATCATTACAGTCCTCCCTAAAGTTGAAACAGCAAAAGAGCTATTGCACTGATTAGTTTTGAGTTGTCCCAGTATGTGTTTTATTTTAGCCTGTAACGATTCTACTGAAATACATAACAGAGGTGTATCCCCAGAAATCTGAAACCCCATTCAAAAAGCTAAATTCTGAAATCATAACAGTCTCCCCTAATCAAACAAGTAAAGAGCTGGCTGCACTGATTAGTTTTGAGTTGTCCCATGTGTTTTATTTTAGCTCTGTAAATAAGCTTACCAAAATACATGATGATGGTATCCCCAGAAATCTGGAAACCCCATTCAAAAGCTAAATGCCCTTGAAATCATTACAGTCCTCCCTAACTGAAACAACAAAAGAAGGGCTGCACTGATTAGTTTTGAGTTGTCCCATGTGTTTTATTTTAGTATGTATTTATTTTACTGAAATACATAACAGAGGTGTATCCCCAGCGAACCCCATTCAAAAGCTAAACTGAAGTCCTCCCCTAACTGAAAACAGCAAAAGAGGCACTGATCCTCAGAAATCTGGAAACTTCTACCGAAATACATGACTAAATGTTTCCCAGAAATCATTCAAAAGCTAAATGCCCTAAAATCACAAGCAGTCCTCCCTCAACGCTTAAACAGCAAAAGAGCTTGGGCTGCACTGATTAGTTTTGAGTTGTCCCAGCATGTGTTTTATTTTAGCTCGTAATGCGATCTCTACTGAAATACATGACAATGGTGTTTCCCAGAAATATGGAAACCCCATTCAAAAGCTAAATGCCTAAAATCATTACAGTCCTCCCTCAACGCCAAAACAGCAAAAGAGCTTGGGCTGCACTGATTAGTTTTGGAGTTGTCCCAGTATGTGTTTTATTTTAGCTCTGTAACGTTCTGATTCTGATTGAATACATAACAGAGGTGTATCCACAGAAATCTGGAAACCTCATTCAAAAGCTGAATGCCCTAAAAATCATTACAGTCCTCCCTAACGCCGAAACAGCAAAAAGAGCTTGGGCTGCACTGATTAGTTTTGAGTTGTCCCAGTATGTGTTTTATTTTAGTTTGTAACGCGTTTCTACTGAATACATGACGATGGTGTATCCCAGAAATCTGGAAACCCCATTCAAAAAGCTAAATGCCCTAAAATCATTACAGTCCTCCCCTAACGCCGAAACAGCAAAAAGAGCTTGGGCTGCACTGATTAGTTTTGGAGTTGTCCCAGTATGTTTTATTTTAGCCTGTAACGCAATATCTACTGAAATACAACAGAGGTGTATCCCCAGAAATCTGGAAACCCCATTCAAAAGCTAAATGTCCTAAAATCATTAGTCCTCCCCTCAACGTCGAAACAGCAAAAGAGCTTGGCTGCACTGATTAGTTTTGGAGTTGTCCCAGCGTGTTTTATTTTAGCTCTGTAACGCGATTCACTGAAATATATGACAGAGGTGTATCCTCAGAAATTGGAAACCCATTCAAAAGCTAAATGCCCTAAAATCATTACAGTCCTCCCTAACTTCGAAACAGCAAAAGAGCTTGGGCTGTAACGATTAGTTTTTTGAGTTGTCCCAGTATGTGTTTTATTTTATCTCTGTAACGCGTATCTACCGAATATATGACAGAGGTGTATCCTCAGAAATCTGGAAACCCCATTCAAAAGCTAAATGCCCTAAAATCATTACAGTCCTCCCCTAACTTGAACAGCAAAAGAGCTTGGGCTGCACCGATTAGTTTTGAGTTGTCCCAGTATGTGTTTTATTTTTAGCTCTGTAACTGATTTCTACCGAATACATGACGATGGGCTTCATCCAGAAATCTGGAAACCCCATCAAAAGCTAAATGCCCTAAAATCATTGCAGTCCTCCCTCAACGCTTAAACAGCAAAAGAGCTTATTGCACTGATTAGTTTTGGAGTTGTCCCATGAGTTTTTTTTTAATCTGTAACGCGTTTCCTGTCGAAATACATGACGATGGTGTATCAGAAATCTGGAAACCCCATTCAAAAGCTAAATGCCCTAAAATCATTACAGTCCTCCCCAACGCGAAACAGCAAAAAAGAGCTTGGGCTGCACTTATTAGTTTTGAGTTGTCCCAGTATGTGTTTTATTTTAGCTCTGTATGCTTATCTACTGAAATACATGACGATGAAGCCTTCAGAAATCTGGAAACCCCATTCAAAAGCTAATGCCTTGGAAATCATTACAGTCCTCCCATAACTTGAAACAGCAAAAGAGCTTGGGTTGCACTGATTAGTTTTGAGTTGTCCCAGCATGGCTTTTTTTAGCTTCCTGTAACGCCAAGCCTACCGGAAATACAGAGGTGTATCCCCAGAAATCTGGAAACCCTATTCAAAGCTAATGCCCGAAATCATTACAGTCCTCCCTAACTTCGAAACAGCAAAAAGAGCTTGGGCTGCACTGATTAGTTTTGGAGTTGTCCCAGTATGTGTTTTATTTTAGCTCTGTAACGCTGCTTTCTCACCGAATACATGACGACGGTGTTTCCCCAGAAATCTGGAAACCCCATTCAAAAAAGCAATGTCCAAAATCATTACAGTCCTCCCCAACGCTGAAACAGCAAAAGAGCTTAGCTGCACTGATTAGTTTTGGAGTTGTCCCAGTATGTGTTTTATTTTAACTCTGTAACGCCATTGTACTGAAATACATAACAGAGGTGTATCAGAAATCTGGAAACCCCATTCAAAAGCTAAATGCCCTAAAATCATTACAGTCCTCCCTTAACGTCGAAACAGCAAAAGAGCTTGGCTGCACTGATTAGTTTTGGAGTTGTCCCAGTATGTGTTTTATTTTAGCTCTGTGGACGCGCTTTCTACCGAAATACATGACGAGAGTGTTTCTCAGAAATCTGGAAACCCTATTCAAAAGCTAAATGCCCTAAAATCATTATAGCCCTCCCTAACGCCGAAACAGCAAAGATCTTGGGCTGCACTACTAGTTTTGAGTTGTCCCAGTATGTGTTTTATTTTAGTCTGTAACGCGATTTACTGGAAATACATGACGATGGTGTATCCCTAGAAATCTGAAACCCCATTCAAAAGCTAAATGCCCTGAAATCATTACAGTCCTCCCCTCCTTCGAAACAGCAAAAGAGCTTGGGCTGCACTGATTAGTTTTGAGTTGTCCCAGTATGTGTTTTTTTTTAGTCTGTAACGCCGCTTCTACTGAAATACATAATAGAGGTGTTTCTCCTCAGAAATCTGGAAACCCCATTCAAAAGCTAAATGTCTTAAAATCATTACAGTCCTCCCCTAACGTCGAAACAGCAAAAAGCTTGGGCTGCACTGATTAGTTTTGGAGTTGTCCCAGTATGTGTTTTATTTTAGCTCTGCAACGCGATTCTACTGAAATACATAACAGAGGTGTATCCCAGAAATCTGGAAACCCTCATTCAAAAGCTAAATGCCCTAAAATCATTACAGTCCTCCCCTAAATTTAAACAGCAAAAGAGCTTGGGCTGCACTGATTAGTTTTGAGTTGTCCCAGTATGTGTTTTTATTTTAGCTCCTGTAACGCGATTTCACAGAAATATGACGATGGTGTATCCCAGAAATCTGGGAAACCCCATTCAAAAGCTAAATGCCCCAAATCATTACAGTCCTCCCCTAACGCTTAAACAGCAAAAGAGCTTGGGCTGCACTGATTAGTTTTGGAGTTGTCCCAGTATGTGTTTTATTTTAGCTCTGTAACGCGATTCTATTGAAATATATGACAGAGGTGTATTCAGAAATCTGGAAACCCCATTCAAAGCTAAATGCCCTGAAATCATTATGGTCCTCCCTAACGCTTAAACAGTTAAAAGAGCTTGGGCTGCACTGATTAGTTTTGAGTTGTCCAGTATGTGTTTTATTTTAGCTCTGTAACGCGATTCTACCGAAATACATATAACAGAGGTATCCCCAGAAATCTGAAACCCCATTCAAAAAGTTAAATGCCCTGAAATCACAGTCCTCCCCAACTCTAAACAGCAAAAGAGCTTGGCTGCACTGATTAGTTTTGAGTTGTCCCAGTATGTGTTTTATTTTAGTTTCCGTAATGGCTTTCACCGAATACATGACGATGGTGTTTCTCAGAAATCTGGAACCCCATTCAAAAAGCTAAATGCAAAAAAAAAAGCTTAAATGCCCTGAACCTCCCCTCCTCAACGCTAAACAGCAAAGAGCTTGGGCTGCACTACTAGTTTTGGTTGTCCCAGTATGTGTTTTTTTTTTAGCTCTGTAACGATTCTACTGAAATACATAATTGAGGTGTATCCCAGAAATCTGGACCCCATTCAAAAGCTAAATGCCCTGAAATCATTACAGTCCTCCCCTTTAACTTCGAACAGCAAAAGAGCTTGGGCTGCACTGATTAGTTTTTTGAGTTTGTCCCAGTATGTTTTATTTTAGCTCTGTAACGCGTTTTACCGAGTCACATGACGATGGTGTTTCCAGAAATCTGGAAACCCCATTCAAAAGCTAAATGTCTAAAATCATTACAGTCCTCCCTAACGTCGAAACAGCAAAAGAGCTTGGGCTGCACTTATTAGTTTTGCAGTTGTCCCAGTATGTGTTTTATTTCAGCCCAGTAACGCGATTCTATTGAAATACTTAACAGAGGTGGGGTCCCCAGAAATCTGATAACCCCATTCAAAAAGCTGTACGTTCTGAAATCATTACAGTCCTCCCCTAACTTCGAACAGCAAAAGAGCTATTGCACTGATTAGTTTTGGAGTTGTCCTGTATGTATTTATTTTAGTTTGTAAATTAAGCTTTACCGAATACATAACAGTGGTGTTTCCCCAGAAATCTGGAAACCCCATTCAAAGCTAAATGCCCCATTATGTCCTCCCTTAACGTGAAACAGCAAAAGAGCTTTGGGCTGCAATTGATTAGTTTTGAGTTGTCCCAGTATGTTTTATTTTAGTTTGTAACGCGTTTTCACCTAAATATATGACGATGGTGTTTCCCCAGAAATCTGGAACCCCATTCAAAAGTTAAATGCCCTAAAATCATTACAGTCCTCCCTAACTGAAACAGCAAAAGAGCTTTGGGCTGCACTGATTAGTTTTGGAGTTGTCCCAGCATGTGTTTTATTTTAGCTCTGTAACGCTGCTTCACCGAAATACATGACGATGGTGTATCCCAGAAATCTGGAAACCTATCTAAAAAGCTAAATGCCTTCAAAATCATTACAGTCCTCCCCTAACTCTCGAAAACAGCAAAAGAGCTTGGGCTGCACTGATTGGTTTTGAGTTGTCCCAGTATGTGTTTTATTTTAGCTCAGGTAACTAAGCCACCGAATATATGGTGTTTCCCAGAAATCAGGAAACCCCTTATTCAAAAGCAAATGCCCTAAAATCTGAAACCCCATTAAAAAGCTTGGGTTAAATGCTCTGAAATCATAACAGAGTCTGGAAACCCCATTCAAAAGCTAAATGCCCTGAAACAGCTTCGAAACAGCAAAAGAGCTTGGGTTGCACTGATTAGTTTTTGAGTGTCCCAGTATGTGTTTTTTTTAGCTCTGTAACGCCGATTCTACTGAAATACTTAATAGAGGGGTGTATCCCCAGAAATCTGAAAACCCCATTCAAAAGCTAAATGCCCTGAAATCATTACAGTCCTCCCATAACGTCAAACAGCAAAAAGAGCTTGGGCTGCACTGATTAGTTTTGGAGTTGTCCCAGTATGTATTTTATTTTAGCTCTGTAACGCTTTTACCGAATACATAACAGAGGTGTTTCCCCAGAAATCTGGAAACCCCATTCAAAAGCTAAATGCCTTAAAATCATTACAGTCCTCCCTAACTGAAACAGCAAAAGAGCTTGGCTGCACTGATTGTTTCGGAGTTGTCCCAGTATGTGTTTTATTTAGCTCTGTAACGCTGCTTTGACCGAATGATGGTATTTCAGAAATCTGAAACCCCATTCAAAAAAGCTTCAAATGCCCTGAATCATTACAGTCCCCTAACGTCGAAACAAAAAGAGCTTGGGCTGCAATTGAGTTTTGGAGTTGTCCTGTGCATGTGTTGTGTTTTAACTCTGTAACGCCGATTGTACCGAAATACATGACAGAGGTGTATCCCCAGAAATCTGGAAACCCCATTCAAAGCCAATGCCCTGAAAATTACAGTCCCTAACTTCGAAACAGCAAAGAGCTTGGGTTGCACTGATTAGTTTTGAGTTGTCCCATGTGTTTTATTTTAGCTCTGTAACGCTGATTCTACTGAAACACATAACGATGGTATCCCCAGAAATCTGGAAACCCCTTTTCAAAAGCTAAATGCCCTGAAATCATTACAGTCCTCCCCTAACGTCTGAAACAGCAAAAGAAATTAGTTTTGGAGTTGTCCCAGTATGTGTTTTATTTTAGCTCTGTAACGATATCTTATTTGAAATACATGACAGAGGTGTTTCCTCAGAAATCTGGAAACCCCATTCAAAAAAGCTAAATGCCCTAAAATATACAGTCCTCCCCAATCTCGAAACAGCAAAGAGCTTGGGCTGCACTGATTAGTTTTGAGTTGTCCCAGTATGTGTTTTATTTTAGCTCTGTAACGCTGATTCTACTAAAAAATGACGATGGTGTTTCCCCAGAAATTCTGGAAACCCCATTCAAAAAGCTAAATGCCTAAAATCATTACAGTCCTCCCCTAACGTCGAAACAGCAAAAGAGCTTGGCTGCACTGATTAGTTTTGGAGTTGTCCCAGTATGTGTTTTATTTTAGCTCTGTAACGCCGATTCTACTGAAATACATAACAGAGGTGTATCCTCAGAAATCTGGAAACCCCATTCAAAAGCTTTCAAATGCCCTGAAATCATTACAGTCCTCCCTCAACTTCGAAACAGCAAAAGAGCTTGGGCTGCACTGATTAGTTTTGAGTTGTCCCAGTATGTGTTTTATTTTAGTTTGTAACTCTGCTTCTATTTAAATACATGACGATGGTGTTTCCTCAGAAATCTGGAAACCCCATTCAAAAGCTAAATGCCCTGAAATCATTACAGTCCTCCCTAACGCCGAAACAGCAAAAGAGCTTGGCTGCACTTTGATTAGTTTTGAGTTGTCCAGTATGAGTTTTTTTTTAGCTCTGTAACGCGATTCTACTGAAATACATAACAGAGGTGTATCCCCAGAAATCTGAAACCCCTTCTAAAGCTAAATGCCCTGAAATCATTACAGTCCTCCCCTAACTTCGAAACAGCAAAAGAGCTTGGGCTGCACTGATTAGTTTTGGAGTTGTCCCAGTATGTGTTTTATTTTAGTCTGTAACGCTGCTTTTACTGAATACATAACGATGGTGTTTCAGAAATCTGGAAACCCCATTCAAAAGCTGAAATGCCCTGAAATCATTACAGTCCTCCCTAACTTCGAAAACAGCAAAAGAGCTTGGGCTGCACTGATTAGTTTTGGAGTTGTCCTAGTATGTGTTTTATTTTAGCCTGTAACGCGATTCTACTGAATACATGACAATGGTGTTTCAGAAATCTGGAAACCCCATTCAAAAGCTAAATGCCCCAAAATCATTACAGTCCTCCCAACGCTAAACAAAAAAGAGCTTTGGGCTGCACTGATTAGTTTTGGAGTTGTCCCAGTATGTGTTTTGTTTTAGCTCTGTAACGCGATTCTTACCGAAAAAATATGACAATGGTGTTTCCTCAGAAATCTGGAAACCCCATTCAAAAGCTAAATGCCCTGAAATCATTACAGTCCTCCCCTAACTTCGAAACAGCAAAAGAGCTTGGGCTGCACTGATTAGTTTTGAGTTGTCCCAGTATGTGTTTTATTTTAGCCTGTAACGCGTTTCTACAGAAATACATGACGATGGTGTATCAGAAATCTGAAACCCCATTCAAAAAGCTAAATGCCCTGAAATCATTACAGTCCTCCCTCAAAATCTCAAACAGCAAAAGAGCTTGGCTGCACTGATTAGTTTTGGAGTTGTCCCAGTATGTGTTTTATTTTAGCTCTGTAACGCGATTCTATTGAAATACATAACAATGGTGTTCCCCAGAAATATGGAAACCCCATTCAAAAGCTAAATGCCCTGAAATCATTACAGTCCTCCCTAACGTCAAAACAGCAAAAGAGCTTGGGCTGCACTGATTAGTTTTGAGTTGTCCCAGTATGTATTTTATTTTAGTTTGTAACTTATTCACTGGAAATACATGACAATGGTGTTTCCCCAGAAATGTGTTAACCCCATTCAAAAGCTAAATGCCCTGAAATCATTACAGTCCTCCCCAACTTCGAAACAGTAAAGACTTTGGGCCACTGATTAGTTTTAGAGTTGTCCCAGTATGTGTTTTATTTTAGCTCTGTAACGCGATTCTACTGAAATACATGACGATGGTGTTTCCCAGAAATCTGGAAACCCCATTCAAAAAAGCTAAATGCCCTGAAATCATTACAGTCCTCCCCTAACTTCGAAACAGCAAAAAGAGCTTGGGCTGCACTGATTAGTTTTGAGTTGTCCCAGTATGTGTTTTATTTTAGCTCTGTAACGCATTTTCACTGGAAATACATGACAATGGTGTTTCCCCAGAAATCTGGAAACCCTATTCAAAAGCTAAATGCCCTGAAATCATTACAGTCCTCCTCAACGTCGAAACAGTGAAGAGCTTGGGCTGCACTGATTAGTTTTGGAGTTGTCCCAGTATGTGTTTTATTTTAGCTCTGTAACGCGATTCTACTGAAATATATAACAGAGGTGTTTCCCAGAAATCTGGAAACCCCATTCAAAAGCTAAATGCCCTTGAAATCATTACAGTCCTCCCCCAACTTCGAAAAACAGCAAAAGACCTTGGGCTGCACTGATTAGTTTTGGAGTTGTCCCAGTATGTGTTTTATTTTAGTTCTGTGTAACGCTCTACTGAAATACATGACGATGGTGTTTCCCCAGAAATCTGGAAACCCCATTCAAAAGCTAAATGCTTAAATCATTACAGTCATCCCTCAACGTCGAAACAGCAAAAGACCTTGGGCTGCACTGATTAGTTTTGGAGTTGTCCCAGTATGTGTTTTATTTTAGCTCTGTAACGCGATTCTACTGAAATATATGACAATGGTGTTTCCTCAGAAATCTGAAACCCCATTCAAAAGCTAAATGCCCTAAATCACTACAGTCCTCCCCTAAAATCGAATCAGCAAAAGAGCTTGGGCTGCACTGATTAGTTTTGAGTTGTCCCAGTATGTGTTTTATTTTAGCTCTGTAATGCGATTCTACTGAAATACATAACAATGGTGTTTCCCCAGAAATCTGAAACCCCATTCAAAAAAGCTAAATGCCCTGAAATCACTACAGTCCCTAATCAAAACAGCAAAAGAGCTTGGCTGCACTGATTAGTTTTGGAGTTGTCCCAGTATGTTTTATTTTAGTCTGTAACGCGATTCTACTGAAATACATGACAGTGGTGTTTCCCAGAAATCTGGAAACCCATTCAAAAGCTAAATGCCCTGAAATCATTACAGTCCTCCCCTAACGTCGAAACAGCAAAAAGAGCTTGGGCTGTACTGATTAGTTTTGGAGTTGTCCCAGTATGTGTTTTATTTAGCCTGTAACGCGATTCTACTGAAATACATGACAATGGTGTTCCCCAGAAATCTGGAAACCTTTTCAAAAGCTAAATGCCCTGAAATCATTACAGTCCTCCCCTAACTTCGAAACAGCAAAAAGAACTTGGGCTGCACTTGATTAGTTTTGGAGTTGTCCCATGTGTTTTATTTTAGTTCTGTAACGCGATTCTACTGAAATACATGACAGAGGTGTATCCCAGAAATCTGGAAACCCCATTCAAAAGCTAAATGTCCTGAAAAAATTACAGTCCTCCCCTAACTTTGAAACAGCAAAAGAGCTTGGGCTGCATTGATTAGTTTTGGAGTTGTCCCAGTATGTGTTTTATTTTAGCTCTGTAACCATTCACTGAAATACATGACAATGGTGTTTCCCAGAAATATGGAAACCCCATTCAAAAGCTAAATACCCTGAAATCATTACAGTCCTCCCCTAACGTCGAAACAGCAAAAGAGCTTGGGCTGCACTGATTAGTTTTGGAGTTGTCCCAGTATGTGTTTTATTTAGCTCTGTAACGCCATTCTACTGAAATATATGACGATGGTGTTTCAGAAACGGAAACCCCATTCAAAGCTAATGCCCTAAATCATACAGTCCTCCCTTAACGTCGAAACAGCAAAAGAGCTTGGGCTGCACTGATTAGTTTTGGAGTTGTCCGGTATGTGTTTTATTTTAGCTCTGTAACGCGATTCTACTGAAATACATAACAGAGGTGTATCTCAGAAATCTGGAAACCCCATTCAAAAGCTAATGCCCTGAAATCATTACAGTCCTCCCTAAAATCGAAACAGCAAAAGAGCTTGGGCTGCACTGATTAGTTTTGAGTTGTCCCAGTATGTGTTTTATTTTAGCTCTGTAATTCTTTGAAATATAGACAGAGGTGTTTCCCCAGAAATATGGAAACCCCATTCAAAAAAGCTAGAAATGCTCCTGAAATCATTACAGTCCTCCCTAACGTCTTAGAAACAGCAAAAGAGCTTCGCTGTACTTATTAGTTTTGGAGTTGTCCCAGTGTGTGTTTTATTTTACCTCTGTAACGCGATTTTATTGAAATACATGACAATGGTAAAGCCTTGCAGAAATCTGGAAAGTCCTTCAAAAGCTAAATGCCCTGAAATCATTACAGTCCTCCCCAACTTCGAAACAGCAAAGAGCTTGGGCTGCAATTGATTAGTTTTGGAGTTGTCCTATGTGTTTTATTTTAGCCTGTAACGCGTATCTACTGAAATACATAACAATGGTGTTTCCAGAAATCTGGAACCCCATTCAAAAGCTAAATGCCCTGAAATCATTACAGTCCTCCCTAACGCTTTAAAACAGCAAAAGAGCTTGTCAAAATTGATTAGTTTTGGAGTTGTCCCAGTATGTGTTTTATTTTAGCTCTGTAACGCGTTTTCACTTAAACATATGACGATGGTGTTTCCTCAGAAATCTAAAACCCCTTTCAAAAGCTAAATGCCCTAAAATCATTACAGTCCTCCCAACGTCGAAACAGCAAAAGAGCTTGGGCTGCACTGATTAGTTTTGGAGTTGTCCCAGTATGTGTTTTATTTTTAGCTCTGTAACGCTTTCTACCTGAACACATGACAGTGGTGTTTCTCAGAAATCTGAAACCCTATTCAAAAGCTAAATGTCCTGAAATCATTACAGTTCTCCCTAAATAAACAGCAAAAGAGCTTACGCTGCACTAATTAGTTTTGAGTTGTCCCAGTGTGTTTTTATTTTAGCCTGTAACGCGATTCTACTGAAATACATAACAATGGTGTATCCCAGAAATCTAAACCCCATTCAAAAAGCTAAATGCCCTGAAATCATTACAGTCCTCCCCTAACTTGAAACAGCAAAAGACCTTGGGCTATAATTGATTAGTTTTTGGAGTTGTCCCAGTATGTGTTTTATTTTAGTTCTGTAACGCTTTCACCGGAATACATGACGATGGTGTTTCCCAGAAATCTGGAAACCCCATTCAAAAGCTAAATGCCCTAAAATCATTACAGTCCTCCCCAACGCCGAAACAGCAAAAGAGCTTGGGCTGCACTGATTAGTTTTGGAGTTGTCCCAGTATGTGTTTTATTTTTAGCTCTGTAACGCGATTCTACTGAAATACATAACAATGGTGTATCCCCAGAAATCTGGAAACCCCATTCAAAAGCTAAATGCCCTGAAATCATTACAGTCCTCCCTAACGTCGAAAACAGCAAAAGAGCTGGGCTGCACTGATTAGTTTTGGAGTTGTCCCAGTATGTGTTTTATTTTAGCTCTGTAACGATTCTACCGAAATACATGACAATGGTGTTTCCAGAAATCTGGAAACCCCATTCAAAAGCTAAATGCCCTGAAATCATTACAGTCCTCCCCTAACGTCGAAAACAGCAAAAAAGAGCTTGGGCTGCACTGATTAGTTTTGGAGTTGTCCCAGTATGTGTTTTTTTTAGCTCTGTAACGCGATTCTACTGAAATACATGACGATGGTGTTTCCTCAGAAATCTGAACCCCATTCAAAAGCTAAATGCCCTAAAATCATTACAGTCCTCCCCTAACGTCGAAACAGCAAAAGAGCTTTGGGCTGCACTGATTAGTTTTGGAGTTGTCCCAGTATGTGTTTTATTTTAGCTCTGTAACGCGATTCTACTGAAATACATGACAATGGTGTTTCCCCAGAAATCTGAAACCCCATTCAAAAGCTAAATGCCCTGAAATCACTACAGTCCTCCCCTATCGTCGAAACAGCAAAAGAGCTTGGGCTGCACTGATTAGTTTTGAGTTGTCCCAGTATGTGTTTTATTTTAGCTCTAACGCGATTCTACTGAAATACATAATGGTGTTTCCCCCAGAAATCTGGAAACCCCATTCAAAAGCTAAATGCCCTAAAATCATTACAGTCCTCCCCTAACGTCGAAACAGCAAAAGAGCTTGGGCCAACTGATTAGTTTTGGAGTTGTCCCAGTATGTGTTTTATTTTAGCTCTGTAACGCTTATTCTACTGAAATACATAACAGTGGTGTTTCCCCAGAAATCTGGAAACCCCATTCAAAAGCTAAATGCCCTGAAATCATTACAGTCCTCCCCTAACTTCGAAACAGCAAAAGAGCTTGGGCTGCACTGATTAGTTTTGGAGTTGTCCCAGTATGTGTTTTATTTTAGCTTGTAACGCCGATTCTACTGAAAATACATGACAATGGTGTTTCCCCAGAAATCTGGAAACCCCATTCAAAAGCTAAATGCCCTAAAATCACTACAGTCCTCCCCTAACATCGAAACAGCAAAAGAGCTTGGGCTGCACTGATTAGTTTTGGAGTTGTCCCAGTATGTGTTTTATTTTAGCTCTGTAACGCGATTCTACTGAATACATAACAGAGGTGTTTCCCCAGAAATCTGGAAACCCCATTCAAAAGCTAAATGCCCTGAAATCATTACAGTCCTCCCTAATTTCGAAACAGCAAAAGAGCTTGGGCTGCACTGATTAGTTTTGAGTTGTCCCAGTATGTGTTTTATTTTAGCCTGTAACGATTCTACTGAAATACATGACAATGGTGTTTCCCCAGAAATCTGGAAACCCCATTCAAAAAGCTAAATGCCTAAAAATCATTACAGTCCTCCAACGTTAAAACAGCAAAAGAGCTTGGGCTGCACTGATTAGTTTTTGGAGTTGTCCCAGTATGTGTTTTATTTTAGCTCTAACGCCGATTCTACTGAAATACATGACAATGGTGTTTCCCCAGAAATCTGTTGGAAACCCCATTCAAAAGATTAAATGCCCTGAAATCATTACAGTCCTCCCTAACATCGAAACAGCAAAAGAGCTTGGGCTGCACTGATTAGTTTTGGAGTTGTCCCAGTATGTGTTTATTTTAGCTCTGTGATTCTACTGAAATACATGACAATGGTGTTTCCCCAGAAATCTGGAAACCCATTCAAAAAGCTAAATGCCCTGAAATCACTACAGTCCTCCCCTAACGTCTAAACAGCAAAAGAGCTTGGGCTGCACTGATTAGTTTTGGAGTTGTCCCAGTATGTGTTTTATTTTAGCTCTGTAATGCGATTCTACTGAAATACATGACAATGGTGTTTCCCCAGAAATCTGGAAACCCCATTCAAAAGCTAAATGCCCTGAAATCATTACAGTCCTCCCTAACGTCGAAACAGCAAAAGAGCTTGGGCTGCACTGATTAGTTTTGGAGTTGTCCCAGTATGTGTTTTATTTAGCTCTGTAACGCGATTTACTGCAAAATACATGACAATGGTGTTTCCCCAGAAATCTGAAACCCATTCAAAAGCTAAATGCCCTGAAATCATTACAGTCCTCCTAACTTCGAAACAGCAAAAAGAGCTTGGGCTGCAACTGATTAGTTTTGAGTTGTCCCAGTATGTGTTTTATTTTAGCTCTATAACGCGATTCTACTGAAATATATAACAATGGTGTTTCCCAGAAATCTGAAACCCCATTCAAAAGCTAAATGCCCTAAAATCATTACAGTCCTCCCTAACTTTAAAACAGCAAAAGAGCTTGGGCTGCACTGATTAGTTTTGGAGTTGTCCCAGTATGTGTTTTATTTTAGCTCTGTAACTTGATTCTACTGAAATACATGACAATGGTGTTTCCCAGAAATCTGGAAACCCCATTCAAAAGCTAAATGCCCTAAAATCATTACAGTCCTCCCCTAACATCGAAACAGCAAAGAGCTTGTTCTGCACTGATTAGTTTTGGAGTTTTCCCAGTATGTGTTTTATTTTAGCTCTGTAACGCGATTCTACTGAAATACATGACAATGGTGTTTCCCAGGAAATCTGGAAACCCTATTCAAAAGCTAAATGCCCTGAAATCATTACAGTCCTCCCTAACATTGAAACAGCAAAAGAGCTTGGGCTGCACTGATTAGTTTTGGAGTTGTCCCAGTGTGTGTTTTATTTTAGCTCTGTGACGCGATTCTACTGAAATACATGACAATGGTGTTTCCCAGAAATCTGTTAGTCCCTTTCAAAAGCTAAATGCCCTGAAATCATTACAGTCCTCCCTAACATCGAAACAGCAAAAGAGCTTGGGCTGCACTGATTAGTTTTGGAGTTGTCCCAGTATGTTTATTTTAGCTCTGTAACGCGATTCTACTGAAATACATAACAATGGTGTTTCCCAAATCTGGAAACCCCATTCAAAAGCTAAATGCCCTGAAATCATTACAGTCCTCCCCCTAACATTGAAACAGCAAAAGAGCTTGGGCTGCACTGATTAGTTTTGGAGTTTCCCAGTATGTGTTTTATTTTAGCTCTGTAACGCGATTCTACTGAAATACATGACAATGGTGTTTCCCCAGAAATCTGGAAACCCCATTCAAAAGCTAAATGCCCTAAATCACTACAGTCCTCTAACGTCGAAACAGCAAAAGAGCTTGGGCTGCACTGATTAGTTTTGGAGTTGTCCCAGTATGTGTTTTATTTTAGCTCTGTAACTCGATTCTACCGAATACATAACAATGGTGTTTCCCAGAAATATGGAAACCCATTCAAAAGCTAAATGCCCTAAAATCATTACAGTCCTCCCCTAACGTCGAAACAGCAAAGAGCTTGGGCTGCACTGATTAGTTTGGAGTTGTCCCAGTATGTGTTTTATTTTAGCTCTGTAATGCGATTCTACTGAAATACATAACAATGGTGTTTCCCAGAAATCTGGAAACCCTATTCAAAAGCTAAATGCCCTGAAATCATTACAGTCCTCCCTAACGTCGAAACAGCAAAAGAGCTTGGGCTGCACTGATTAGTTTTGGAGTTCTCCCAGTATGTGTTTTATTTTAGCTCTGTAACGCGATTCTACTGAAATACATGACAATGGTGTTTCCCCAGAAATCTGGAAACCCCATTCAAAAGCTAAATGCCCTAAAATCATTACAGTCCTCCCTAACGTCGAAACAGCAAAAGAGCTTGGGCTGCACTGATTAGTTTTGGAGTTGTCCCAGTATGTGTTTTATTTTAGCTCTGTAACGCGATTCTACTGAAATACATGACAATGGTGTTTCCCCAGAAATCTGGAAACCCCATTCAAAAGCTAAATGCCCTAAAATCATTACAGTCCTCCCCTAACATCGAAACAGCAAAAGAGCTTGTTCTGCACTGATTAGTTTTGGAGTTGTCCCAGTATGTGTTTTATTTTACCTCTGTAACGCGATTCTACTGAAATACATGACGATGGTGTTTCCCAGAAATCTGTTAGTCCATTCAAAAGCTAAATGCCCTAAAATCACTACAGTCCTCCCTAACATCGAAACAGCAAAAGAGCTTGGGCTGCACTGATTAGTTTTGGAGTTGTCCCAGTATGTGTTTATTTTAGCTCTGTAACGACGATTCTACTGAAATACATAACAGTGGTGTTTCCCCAGAAATCTGGAACCCCATTCAAAAGCTAAATGCCCTGAAATCATTACAGTTCCCCAACTTAAAACAGCAAAGAGCTTGGGCTGCACTGATTAGTTTTGGAGTTGTCCCAGTATGTGTTTTATTTTAGCTCTGTAACACGATTCTACTGAAATACATGACAATGGTGTTTCCCAGAAATCTGAAACCCCATTCAAAAGCTAAATGCCCGAAATCATTACAGTCCTCCCTAACTTCGAAACAGCAAAAGAGCTTGGGCTGCACTGATTAGTTTTGAGTTGTCCCAGTATGTGTTTTATTTTAGCTCTGTAACGCGATTCTACTGAAATACATGACAATGGTGTTTCCCAGAAATCTGGAAACCCCATTCAAAAGCTAAATGCCCTGAAATCATTACAGTCCTCCCCTAACGTTAAACAGCAAAAGAGCTTGGGCTGCACTGATTAGTTTTGGAGTTGTCCCAGTATGTGTTTTATTTTAGCTCTGTAACGCGATTCTACTGAACACATAACAATGGTGTTTCCCAGAAATCTGGAAACCCCATTCAAAAGCTAAATGCCCTGAAATCATTACAGTCCTCCCTAACTTCGAAACAGCAAAAGAGCTTGGGCAAAAACTGATTAGTTTTGAGTTGTCCCAGTATGTTTTTTTTAGTTCTACCCGATTCTACTGAAATACATGACAATGGTGTTTCCCAGAAATCTGGAAACCCCATTCAAAAGCTAAATGCCCTAAAATCACTACAGTCCTCCCCTAACGTCGAAACAGCAAAAGAGCTTGGGCTGCACTGATTAGTTTTGGAGTTGTCCCAGTATGTGTTTTATTTTAGCTCTGTAACGCGATTCTACTGAAATACATGACAGTGGTGTTTCCCCAGAAATCTGGAAACCCCATTCAAAAGCTAAATGCCCTGAAATCATTACAGTCCTCCCTAACATCGAAACAGCAAAAAGAGCTTGGGCTGCACTGATTAGTTTTGGAGTTGTCCCAGTATGTGTTTTATTTTTAGCTCTGTAGCGATTCTACAGAAATACATGACAATGGTGTTTCCCAGAAATATGGAAACCCATTCAAAAGCTAAATGCCTGAAATCATTACAGTCCTCCCTAACATCGAAACAGCAAAAGAGCTTGGGCTGCACTGATTAGTTTTGAGTTGTCCCAGTATGTGTTTTATTTTAGCTCTGTAACGCGATTCTACTGAAATACATAACAATGGTGTTTCCCCAGAAATATGGAAACCCCATTCAAAAGCTAAATGCCCTGAAATCATTACAGTCCTCCCTAACTTTGAAACAGCAAAGAGCTTGGGCTGCACTGATTAGTTTTGGAGTTGTCCCAGTATGTGTTTTATTTTAGCTCTGTAAGCCGATTCTACTGAAATACATGACAATGGTGTTTCCCCAGAAATCTGAAACCCC
>JAHFZB010000661.1:0-32762 GCA_036884735.1 Huso huso
CGCTGCCTATGGTCATGTTACGAAACGCCAATGATGGTCATGTTACTAAATGCTGGCTATGGTCATGTTACTAAATGCTGCCCATGGTCATGTTACTAAACGCCGCCTATGGTCATGTTATTAAACGCTGGCTATGGTCATGTTACTAAACGCCGCCCCATGGTCATGTTACTAAATGCTGGCCCATGGTCATGTTACATTAAACGCTGCCTATGGTCATGTTACTAAATGCTGGTATGGTCATGTTACTAAACGCTGCCCATGGTCATGTTACGAAACGCCGCCACCATGGTCATGTTAGTAAACGCTGCCTATGGTCATGTTACTAAACGCCGCCCATGGTCATGTTACTAAATGCTGCCTATGGTCATGTTAGTAAATGCTGCCTATGGTCATGTTAGTAAACGCTGGTTATGGTCATGTTACGAAACGCCGCCCATGGTCATGTTACTAAACGCCGCCTATGGTCATGTTACAAATGCTGCCCATGGTCATGTTAGTAAATGCCGCCTATGGTCATGTTAGTAAATGCCGCCCATGGTCATGTTACTAAATGCCGCCTTATGGTCATGTTACTAAATGCCGCCTATGGTCATGTTACTAAATGCCGCCCATGGTCATGTTACTAAATGCTGCCCATGGTCATGTTACTAAAATGCTGCCCATGGTCATGTTACTAAATGCTGGCCCATGGTCATGTTACTAAATGCCGCATATGGTCATGTTACTAAATGCCGCCTATGGTCATGTTAGTAAATGCTACCCATGGTCATGTTACTAAATGCCGCCCATGGTCATGTTACTAAATGCCCGCCCATGGTCATGTTACAAAATGCCGCACTATGGTCATGTTACTAAATGCCGCCCATGGTCATGTTACTAAATGCCGCCCATGGTCATGTTACTAAACGCTGAATATGGTCATGTTACTTAAATGCCGCCTATGGTCATGTTACTAAATGCTGCCCATGGTCATGTTACTAAATCCGCCGTTTATGGTCATGTTACAAAAATGCTGCCTATGGTCATGTTACTAAACGTTAGCCTATGGTCATGTTACTAAATGCTGGTTATGGTCATGTTACTAAATGCTGCCCATGGTCATGTTACTAAATGCTGCCCATGGTCATGTTACTAAATGCCGCCTATGGTCATGTTACTAAATGCTGCCCATGGTCATGTTACTAAATGCCGCCCATGGTCATGTTACTAAATGCCGCCTATGGTCATGTTACTAAATGCCGCCCATGGTCATGTTACTAAATGCTGCCTATGGTCATGTTACTTAACGCTGCCTATGGTCATGTTACTAAATGCTGCCCATGGTCATGTTACTAAATGCCGCCTATGGTCATGTTACAAAATACGCCATTATGGTCATGTTACTAAATGCTGCCCATGGTCATGTTACAAAAAAATGCCGCCTATGGTCATGTTACTAAATGCCGCCCATGGTCATGTTACTAAATGCTGCCCATGGTCATGTTAATTATAAATGCATGCCCATGGTCATGTTCGTTAAAATGCCGCCCATGGTCATGTTACATTAAATGCCGCCTATGGTCATGTTAATAAATGCCGCCTATGGTCATGTTACTAAATGCCGCCCATGGTCATGTTACTAAATGCCGCCTATGGTCATGTTACTAAATGCCGCCCATGGTCATGTTACTAAATGCTGCCTATGGTCATGAAAATGCTGCCTATGGTCATCTTTGCAAATGCTGCCTATGGTCATGTTACTAAATGCTGCCTATGGTCATGTTACAAAACGCTGCTTTATGGTCATGTTACTAAATGCTGCCTATGGTCATGTTACTAAATGCTGCCCATGGTCATGTTACTTAAATGCCGCCCATGGTCATGTTACATAAAAACGCCGCCTATGGTCATGTTACTAAATGCCGCCCATGGTCATGTTACAAAATGCTGCCCATGGTCATGTTACTAAATGCCGCCTATGGTCATGTTACTAAATGCCGCCTATGGTCATGTTACTAAACGCCGCCCTATGGTCATGTTACGAAATGCCGCCTATGGTCATGTTACTAAATGCCGCCTATGGTCATGTTACTAAACGCCGCCCATGGTCATGTTACTAAATGCCGGCCTATGGTCATGTTACTAAATGCCGCCCATGGTCATGTTACTAAATGCTGCCCATGGTCATGTTACTAAATGCCGCCCATGGTCATGTTACTTAAACGCCGCCCATGGTCATGTTACTAAACGCTGCCTATGGTCATGTTACTAAATGCTGCCCATGGTCATGTTACTTAAATGCTGCCCATGGTCATGTTACGAAATGCTGCCTATGGTCATGTTACTAAACGCTGCCTATGGTCATGTTACTAAATGCTGCCTATGGTCATGTTACTAAATGCTGCCCATGGTCATGTTACTAAATGCCGCCTATGGTCATGTTACTAAATGCCGCCCATGGTCATGTTACTTAAACGCCGCCCATGGTCATGTTACTAAACGCTGCCCATGGTCATGTTACTAAATGCCGCCCATGGTCATGTTACTAAATGCTGCCCATGGTCATGTTACTAAATGCTGCCCATGGTCATGTTACTAAATGCTGCCTATGGTCATGTTACTAAATGCTGCCCATGGTCATGTTACAAAAAATGCCGCCTATGGTCATGTTACTAAATGCCGCCCATGGTCATGTTACTAAATGCTGCCCATGGTCATGTTACTAAATGCTGCCTATGGTCATGTTACTTTAAATGCCGCCATGGTCATGTTACTAAACGCCGCCCATGGTCATGTTACTAAATGCCGCCCATGGTCATGTTACTAAACGCTGCCCATGGTCATGTTTATAAATGCTGCCCATGGTCATGTTACTAAATGCCGCCTATGGTCATGTTACTTAAATGCTGGCCCATGGTCATGTTATTAAATGCTGCCCATGGTCATGTTACTAAATGCCGCCCATGGTCATGTTACTAAACGCTGCCCATGGTCATGTTATGAAATGCCGCCCATGGTCATGTTACTAAATGCCGCCTATGGTCATGTTACATTAAACGCTGCCCATGGTCATGTTACAAAATGCCGCCCATGGTCATGTTACTAAACGCCGTTTATGGTCATGTTATCAAAACGCATGCCCATGGTCATGTTACTAAATCGCTGGCTCCATGGTCATGTTACTAAATGCCGCCTATGGTCATGTTACAAAAATGCCGCCCATGGTCATGTTACTAAATGCCGCCCATGGTCATGTTACGAAATGCTGCCCATGGTCATGTTACCAAAACGCTGCCCTTATGGTCATGTTACTAAACGCTGCCCATGGTCATGTTACTAAATGCCGCCCATGGTCATGTTACTAAATGCCGCCCATGGTCATGTTACTAAATGCCGCCCATGGTCATGTTATTTAAATGCCGCCCATGGTCATGTTACTAAATGCTGCCCATGGTCATGTTACTAAATGCCGCTTATGGTCATGTTACTAAATGCCGCCCATGGTCATGTTACTAAACGCCGCCTATGGTCATGTTACTAAATGCTGCCCATGGTCATGTTACTTAAATGCCGCCTATGGTCATGTTACGAAATGCCGCCCATGGTCATGTTACTAAACGCTGCCTATGGTCATCATGTTACTAAATGCTGCCCATGGTCATGTTACTAAATGCTGCCCATGGTCATGTTACTAAATGCTGCCGCCATGGTCATGTTACTAAATGCCGCCCTATGGTCATGTTACTAAATGCTGCCCATGGTCATGTTACTAAACGCTGCCTATGGTCATGTTACTAAATGCTGCCCATGGTCATGTTACTTAAACGCTGCCCATGGTCATGTTACTAAATGCCGCCCATGGTCATGTTACTAAATGCTGCCCATGGTCATGTTACTAAACGCTGCCTATGGTCATGTTACTAAATGCTGCCCATGGTCATGTTGTTAAAACGCTGCCTATGGTCATGTTACAAACGCCGCCTATGGTCATGTTACTAAATGCTGCCCATGGTCATGTTACAAAATGCTGCCCATGGTCATGTTACAAAACGTTGCCCATGGTCATGTTACAAAACGCCGCCCATGGTCATGTTACTAAATGCTGCCCATGGTCATGTTACTAAATGCCGCCCATGGTCATGTTACTAAATGCTGCCCATGGTCATGTTACTAAATGCCGCCTATGGTCATGTTACTAAATGCCGCCCATGGTCATGTTACTAAATGCTGCCCATGGTCATGTTACTAAATGCTGCCTATGGTCATGTTAATAAAATGCTGCCCATGGTCATGTTAAATGCCGCCCATGGAAATGTTACTAAATGCCGCCCATGGTCATGTTACAAAATGCCGCCCATGGTCATGTTACTAAATGCTGCCTATGGTCATGTTACTAAACGCTGCCCATGGTCATGTTAGTAAATGCTGCCTATGGTCATGTTACTAAATGCCGCCCATGGTCATGTTACTAAATGCTGCCCATGGTCATGTTATGAAACGCCGCCTATGGTCATGTTACTAAACGCTGCCTATGGTCATGTTACTAAATGCTGCCCATGGTCATGTTGTTAAAATGCCGCCCATGGTCATGTTACTAAATGCTGAATATGGTCATGTTACTAAACGCCGCCTATGGTCATGTTACTAAACGCCGCCTATGGTCATGTTATTTAAATGCCGCCCATGGTCATGTTACGAAATGCTGCCTATGGTCATGTTACTAAACGCGCCCATGGTCATGTTACGAAATGCCGCCCATGGTCATGTTACTAAATGCCGCCCATGGTCATGTTACTAAATGCCGCCCATGGTCATGTTACTAAACGCCGCCCATGGTCATGTTACTAAACGCCGCCTATGGTCATGTTACTAAACGCTGCCTATGGTCATGTTACTTAAATGCTGCCCATGGTCATGTTATTTAAATGCTGCCTATGGTCATGTTACTAAATGCCGCCTATGGTCATGTTACTAAATGCTGCCCATGGTCATGTTACTAAATGCTGCCCATGGTCATGTTACTAAATGCTGCCTATGGTCATGTTATTAAACGCTGCCTATGGTCATGTTACTAAATGCCGCCCATGGTCATGTTACTAAATGCTGCCTATGGTCATGTTACTAAATGCTGCCCATGGTCATGTTATTTAAATGCTGCCTATGGTCATGTTATTAAATGCCGCCCATGGTCATGTTACTAAATGCTGCCTATGGTCATGTTACAAAAATGCTGCCCATGGTCATGTTAATTAAATGCTGCCCATGGTCATGTTACTAAAATGCCGCCTATGGTCATGTTACTAAACGCTGCCTATGGTCATGTTACGAAATGCCGCCCATGGTCATGTTACTAAATGCTGCCCATGGTCATGTTACTAAAATGCTGCCCATGGTCATGTTACTAAACGCCGCCCATGGTCATGTTACTAAATGCCGCCCATGGTCATGTTACTAAATGCTGCCCATGGTCATGTTACTAAATGCCGCCCATGGTCATGTTATTAAATGCCGCCCATGGTCATGTTACTAAATGCTGCCCATGGTCATGTTATTAAATGCTGGCTATGGTCATGTTACTAAATGCTGCCCATGGTCATGTTACTAAATGCTGCCTATGGTCATGTTACTAAATGCCGCCCATGGTCATGTTACTAAACGCTGCCTATGGTCATGTTACGAAATGCTGCCCATGGTCATGTTACTAAATGCTGCCCATGGTCATGTTACTAAATGCCGCCTATGGTCATGTTACTAAATGCTGCCCATGGTCATGTTACCAAATGCTGCCCATGGTCATGTTACAAAAACGCTGCCTATGGTCATGTTACTAAACGCCGCCCATGGTCATGTTACTAAATGCCGCCCATGGTCATGTTAATAAATGCCGCATGGCATGGTCATCATGTTACTAAACGCCGCCCATGGTCATGTTACGAAAATGCTGCCCATGGTCATGTTACATTAAACGCTGCCCATGGTCATGTTACTAAACGCCGCCCATGGTCATGTTACTAAACGCTGCCTATGGTCATGTTAATAAACGCCGCCCATGGTCATGTTACTAAACGCCGCCCATGGTCATGTTATTAAATGCTGCTTATGGTCATGTTACTAAATGCCGCCCATGGTCATGTTACAAAACGCCGCCCATGGTCATGTTACTAAATGCTGCCTTATGGTCATGTTACTAAATGCTGCCTATGGTCATGTTATTAAATGCTGCCCATGGTCATGTTATTAAATGCTGCCCATGGTCATGTTACGAAATGCTGCCCATGGTCATGTTACTAAATGCCGCCCATGGTCATGTTACTAAATGCTGCCTATGGTCATGTTACAAAATGCTGCCCATGGTCATGTTACTAAATGCCGCCCATGGTCATGTTACTAAAACGCCGCCTATGGTCATGTTACTAAAATGCTGCCCATGGTCATGTTACTAAACGCCGCCATGGTCATGTTACTAAATGCTGCCTATGGTCATGTTACTAAATGCCGCCCATGGTCATGTTACTAAATGCCGCCCATGGTCATGTTAAAAATGCCGCCCATGGTCATGTTATAAACGCTGCCCATGGTCATGTTACTAAACGCCGCCCATGGTCATGTTAATAAATGCCGCCCATGGTCATGTTACTAAATGCCGCCCATGGTCATGTTACTAAATGCCGCCCATGGTCATGTTATTAAACGCTGCCTATGGTCATGTTAATAAATGCCGCCCATGGTCATGTTACTAAATGCTGCCCATGGTCATGTTACCAAATGCCGCCCATGGTCATGTTACTAAATGCTGCCTATGGTCATGTTACTAAATGCTGCCTATGGTCATGTTACTAAATGCTGCCTATGGTCATGTTACTAAATGCTGCCCATGGTCATGTTACTTAAATGCCGCCCTATGGTCATGTTACTAAATGCCGCCCATGGTCATGTTACTAAATGCCGCCCATGGTCATGTTACTAAATGCCGCCCATGGTCATGTTACTAAATGCTGCCTATGGTCATGTTACTAAATGCCGCCTATGGTCATGTTACTAAATGCCGCCCATGGTCATGTTACTAAATGCCGCCTATGGTCATGTTACTAAATGCTGCCTATGGTCATGTTACTAAACGCCGCCCATGGTCATGTTACTAAACGCCGCCATGGTCATGTTACTAAATGCCGCCTATGGTCATGTTACTAAACGCTGCCTATGGTCATGTTACTAAACGCTGCCTATGGTCATGTTACTAAATGCTGCCTATGGTCATGTTACTAAATGCTGCCTATGGTCATGTTACAAAATGCTGCCTATGGTCATGTTACTAAACGCTGCCTATGGTCATGTTACTTAAATGCTGCCCATGGTCATGTTACTAAATGCCGCCTATGGTCATGTTGTTAAATGCTGCCCATGGTCATGTTATTAAATGCTGCCTATGGTCATGTTACTAAATGCCGCCCATGGTCATGTTACTAAATGCCGCCCATGGTCATGTTAGTAAATGCTGCCTATGGTCATGTTACTAAATGCTGCCCATGGTCATGTTACTAAATGCTGCCTATGGTCATGTTACTAAACGCTGCCCATGGTCATGTTCATTAATGTTATGGTAAATGCCGCCCATGGTCATGTTACTAAATGCCGCCTATGGTCATGTTATTAAATGCTGCCCATGGTCATGTTACTAAACGCTGCCCATGGTCATGTTACTAAACGCTGCCCATGGTCATGTTACTAAACGCTGCCCATGGTCATGTTACATTAAATGCTGCCCATGGTCATGTTATTTAAATGCCGCCTATGGTCATGTTACAAAACGCCGCCTATGGTCATGTTACTAAATGCCGCCCATGGTCATGTTACTAAATGCTGCCTATGGTCATGTTACTAAATGCCGCCCATGGTCATGTTACTAAATGCTGCCCATGGTCATGTTACTAAATGCTGCCTATGGTCATGTTACTTAAATTCTGCCTATGGTCATGTTACTAAATGCTGCCCATGGTCATAAGTTATTAAACGCCGCCTATGGTCATGTTTTAAATGCCGCCCATGGTCATGTTATTAAATGCTGCCCATGGTCATGTTACTAAATGCCGCCCATGGTCATGTTACTAAATGCTGCCTATGGTCATGTTACTAAATGCCGCCCATGGTCATGTTATTAAATGCCGCCTATGGTCATGTTACTAAAATGCCGCCCATGGTCATGTTACTAAATGCTGCCTATGGTCATGTTACTTAAATGCCGCCCATGGTCATGTTACAAAATGCCGCCCATGGTCATGTTACTAAACGCCGCCCTATGGTCATGTTACTAAATGCTGCCTATGGTCATGTTACTAAACGCCGCCCATGGTCATGTTACTAAATGCCGCCCATGGTCATGTTACTAAATGCTGCCTATGGTCATGTTACTAAATGCCGCCCATGGTCATGTTACTAAATGCCGCCCATGGTCATGTTACTAAATGCTGCCCATGGTCATGTTACAAAATGCTGCCCATGGTCATGTTACATAAATGCTGCCCATGGTCATGTTACAAAACGCCGCCTATGGTCATGTTACTAAATGCTGCCCATGGTCATGTTACGAAATGCCGCCCATGGTCATGTTACTAAATGCCGCCCATGGTCATGTTACTAAATGCCGCCTATGGTCATGTTACTAAATGCTGCCCATGGTCATGTTACTAAACGCTGCCTATGGTCATGTTACTAAATGCTGCCCATGGTCATGTTACTAAATGCTGCCTATGGTCATGTTACAAAATGCTGCCCATGGTCATGTTACAAAATGCTGCCTATGGTCATGTTACTAAAAATGCCTATGGTCATGTTACTAAATGCCGCCCATGGTCATGTTACTAAATGCCGCCCATGGTCATGTTAAAATGCCGCCTATGGTCATGTTACTAAATGCTGCCCATGGTCATGTTAAATGCCGCCCATGGTCATGTTACTAAATGCCGCCCATGGTCATGTTACTAAACGCTGCCTATGGTCATGTTACTAAATGCTGCCCATGGTCATGTTAGTAAATGGCCTATGGTCATGTTACTAAAACGCTGCCCATGGTCATGTTATTAAACGTTGCCCATGGTCATGTTACAAAATGCTGCCCATGGTCATGTTACTAAATGCTGCCTATGGTCATGTTACTAAATGCTGCCTATGGTCATGTTATTAAATGCCGCCCATGGTCATGTTACTAAATGCTGCCCATGGTCATGTTACGAAATGCCGCCCATGGTCATGTTACTAAATGCCGCCCATGGTCATGTTAAAAAATGCCGCCCATGGTCATGTTACTAAATGCTGCCTATGGTCATGTTACTAAATGCTGCCTATGGTCATGTTGTTACGAAACGCCGCCCATGGTCATGTTACGAAATGCCGCCTATGGTCATGTTACCATGGTCATGTTATAAATGCTGAATATGGTCATGTTACTAAATGCCGCCTATGGTCATGTTACTAAACGCCGCCTATGGTCATGTTACTAAACGCCGCCTATGGTCATGTTAATAAATGCCGCCTATGGTCATGTTAAACGCCGCCTATGGTCATGTTACTAAACGCCGCCCATGGTCATGTTACAAAATGCTGCCCATGGTCATGTTACTAAACGCCGCCCATGGTCATGTTACTAAATGCCGCCCATGGTCATGTTACTAAACGCTGCCTATGGTCATGTTACTAAATGCTGCCCATGGTCATGTTATTAAATGCTGCCCATGGTCATGTTACAAAATGCTGCCCATGGTCATGTTACGAAATGCTGCCCATGGTCATGTTACTAAACGCTGCCCTATGGTCATGTTACAAAACGTTGCCCATGGTCATGTTAGTAAACGCTGCCTATGGTCATGTTTTTAAATGCCGCCTATGGTCATGTTAATAAATGCCGCCTATGGTCATGTTACTAAACGCTGCCCATGGTCATGTTACTAAATGCCGCCCATGGTCATGTTAGTAAATGCTGCCCATGGTCATGTTACTAAATGCTGCCCATGGTCATGTTACTAAATGCTGCCTATGGTCATGTTACTAAATGCCGCCCATGGTCATGTTACTAAATGCCGCCCATGGTCATGTTACGAAAATGCTGCCTATGGTCATGTTAAATAAATGCTGCCTATGGTCATGTTATAAAATGCCGGCCCATGGTCATGTTATTTAAATGCCGCCCATGGTCATGTTACAAAATGCTGCCCATGGTCATGTTACTAAACGCCGCCCATGGTCATGTTACTAAACGCCGCCCATGGTCATGTTACAAAATGCCGCCCATGGTCATGTTACTAAATGCCGCCCATGGTCATGTTACTAAATGCTGCCTATGGTCATGTTACTAAATGCCATTATGGTCATGTTGATAAATGCCGCCTATGGTCATGTTACTAAATGCTGCCTATGGTCATGTTACTAAATGCCGCCCATGGTCATGTTACTAAACGCCGCCCATGGTCATGTTATTAAATGCCGCCCATGGTCATGTTACGAAATGCTGCCTATGGTCATGTTATTAAATGCCGCCCATGGTCATGTTACTAAATGCTGCCTATGGTCATGTTACTAAATGCCGCCTATGGTCATGTTACTAAATGCCGCCCATGGTCATGTTACTAAATGCCGCCCATGGTCATGTTACTAAACGCTGCCCATGGTCATGTTACTAAATGCCGCCCATGGTCATGTTATTAAACGCCGCCCATGGTCATGTTACTAAATGCTGCCCATGGTCATGTTACTAAATGCTGCCCATGGTCATGTTACTAAATGCCGCCCATGGTCATGTTACTAAACGCCGCCCATGGTCATGTTACTAAATGCCGCCCATGGTCATGTTACTTAAATGCTGCCCATGGTCATGTTACTAAACGCTGCCCATGGTCATGTTACAAAATGCCGCCTATGGTCATGTTACTAAATGCTGCCTATGGTCATGTTTTAAATGCTGCCTATGGTCATGTTACTTAAACGCTGCCTATGGTCATGTTACTAAATGCTGCCCATGGTCATGTTACTAAATGCCGCCCATGGTCATGTTACTAAAACGCCGCCTATGGTCATGTTACTAAATGCTGCCTATGGTCATGTTACTAAATGCCGCCCATGGTCATGTTACTAAATGCTGCCCATGGTCATGTTACTAAATGCTGCCTATGGTCATGTTACTAAATGCTGCCCATGGTCATGTTACTAAATGCTGCCCATGGTCATGTTACTAAATTCCGCCTATGGTCATGTTACGAAATGCTGCCCATGGTCATGTTACTAAATTCCGCCTATGGTCATGTTACTAAATGCTGCCTATGGTCATGTTACTAAATGCTGCCTATGGTCATGTTATTAAATGCTGCCTATGGTCATGTTACTAAATGCTGCCTATGGTCATGTTACTAAACGCTGCCTATGGTCATGTTAGTAAATGCTGCCCATGGTCATGTTACTAAATGCCGCCTATGGTCATGTTACTAAACGCTGCCCATGGTCATGTTACTAAATGCCGCCCATGGTCATGTTACTAAATGCTGCCTATGGTCATGTTACTAAACGCCGCCTATGGTCATGTTACAAAATGCTGCCTATGGTCATGTTACTAAATGCCGCCCATGGTCATGTTACGAAATTCCGCCCATGGTCATGTTACAAAATGCTGCCCATGGTCATGTTACTAAATGCTGCCTATGGTCATGTTTTAAACGCTGCCCATGGTCATGTTACTAAATGCTGCCCATGGTCATGTTACATTAAATGCTGCCTATGGTCATGTTACTAAATGCTGCCTATGGTCATGTTACTAAATGCCGCCCATGGTCATGTTACTAAATGCTGCCTTTATGGTCATGTTACGAATGCCGCCCATGGTCATGTTACTAAATGCTGCCCATGGTCATGTTACTAAATGCTGCCCATGGTCATGTTACTAAATGCCGCCCATGGTCATGTTACTAAACGCCGCCCATGGTCATGTTTATAAATGCCGCCTATGGTCATGTTTACTAAATGCCGCCCATGGTCATGTTACTAAACGCCGCCCATGGTCATGTTACTAAAAATGCTGCCCATGGTCATGTTACTAAATGCTGCCTATGGTCATGTTACCAAATGCCGCCCATGGTCATGTTACTAAATGCTGCCCCATGGTCATGTTACTTAAACGCCGCCTATGGTCATGTTACTAAAACGCCGCCCATGGTCATGTTATTTAAATGCCGCCTATGGTCATGTTACTAAATGCCGCCTATGGTCATGTTACGAATAAATGCCGCCCATGGTCATGTTACGAAATGCTGCCCATGGTCATGTTACTAAACGCCGCCCATGGTCATGTTACTAAACGCCGCCCATGGTCATGTTACTAAATGCCGCCTATGGTCATGTTAAAATGCTGCCCATGGTCATGTTACTAAACGCTGCCCATGGTCATGTTACAAAATGCTGCCCATGGGTAGTAAACGCTGCTTTATGGTCATGTTACTAAATGCTGCCCATGGTCATGTTACTAAATGCTGCCCATGGTCATGTTAATAAATGCTGCCCATGGTCATGTTACTAAACGCTGCCTATGGTCATGTTTAAATGCCGCCCATGGTCATGTTACAAAACGCCGCCTATGGTCATGTTACTAAACGCCGCCCATGGTCATGTTACTGAAAATGCCGCCCATGGTCATGTTACGAAATGCCGCCCATGGTCATGTTAACTAAACGCCGCCCATGGTCATGTTACTAAATGCCGCCCATGGTCATGTTACTAAATGCCGCCCATGGTCATGTTATTTAAACGCCGCCTATGGTCATGTTACTAAACGCCGCCTATGGTCATGTTACAAAATGCTGCCTATGGTCATGTTACGAAACGCTGCCCATGGTCATGTTACTAAATGCCGCCTATGGTCATGTTACTAAATGCCGCCCATGGTCATGTTATTAAATGCCGCCCATGGTCATCGTTACTAAATGCCGCCCATGGTCATGTTTACTAAACCCATGGTCATGTTACAAAATGGTCTATGGTCATGTTATTAAATGCCGCCCATGGTCATGTTACTAAATGCTGCCTATGGTCATGTTACAAAATGCCGCCCATGGTCATGTTATGAAATGCTGCCCATGGTCATGTTACTAAATGCTGCCCATGGTCATGTTACAAAAACGCTGCCTATGGTCATGTTACTAAACGCTGCCTATGGTCATGTTACTAAATGCCGCCCATGGTCATGTTACTTAAATGCTGCCCATGGTCATGTTACTAAATGCCGCCTATGGTCATGTTACTAAATGCCGCCCATGGTCATGTTACTAAATGCCGCCCATGGTCATGTTACGAAATGCCGCCTATGGTCATGTTACTAAACGCCGCCCATGGTCATGTTACTAAATGCCGCCCATGGTCATGTTACTAAATGCCGCCCATGGTCATGTTACTAAATGCCGCCTATGGTCATGTTATAAACGCTGCCCATGGTCATGTTACGAAATGCTGCCCATGGTCATGTTACTAAATGCCGCCTATGGTCATGTTACTAAATGCCGCTTATGGTCATGTTACTAAATGCCGCCCATGGTCATGTTACTAAATGCTGCCCATGGTCATGTTACTAAATGCTGCCTATGGTCATGTTACTAAATGCTGCCTATGGTCATGTTATTAAATGCCGCCCATGGTCATGTTACTAAATGCCGCCTATGGTCATGTTACTAAATGCTGCCCATGGTCATGTTACAAAATGCCGTCATGGTCATTCAAAATGCTGGCCATGGTCATGTTACTAAATGCTGCCTATGGTCATGTTACAAAATGCCGCCTATGGTCATGTTATTAAATGCCGCCCATGGTCATGTTACTAAATGCTGCCCATGGTCATGTTACTAAATGCCGCCTATGGTCATGTTACTAAACGCCGCCCATGGTCATGTTACTAAATGCTGCCCATGGTCATGTTACTAAATGCCGCCCATGGTCATGTTACTAAATGCTGCCTATGGTCATGTTACTAAATGCCGCCCATGGTCATGTTGCAAAACGCCGCCCATGGTCATGTTACTAAACGCCGCCTATGGTCATGTTAATAAATGCTGCCCATGGTCATGTTGTTTAAATGCCGCCCATGGTCATGTTATTAAATGCTGCCCATGGTCATGTTACTAAATGCCGCCTATGGTCATGTTAGTAAATGCTGCCCATGGTCATGTTACTAAATGCCGGTTATGGTCATGTTACTAAACGCCGCCTATGGTCATGTTACTAAAACGCTGCCTATGGTCATGTTACTAAATGCCGCCTATGGTCATGTTACTAAACGCTGCCCATGGTCATGTTATTAAATGCTGCCCATGGTCATGTTTTTAAATGCCGCCTATGGTCATGTTACTTAAATGCTGCCCATGGTCATGTTCTAAATGCTGCCCATGGTCATGTTACCAATCGCTGCCCATGGTCATGTTACTTTGAAATGCTGCCCATGGTCATGTTATTAAATGCTGCCCATGGTCATGTTATTTAAATGCTGAATATGGTCATGTTACTAAATGCTGCCCATGGTCATGTTACTAAATGCCGCCTATGGTCATGTTACTAAAATGCCGCCTATGGTCATGTTACTAAATGCTGCCCATGGTCATGTTACTAAATGCTGCCTATGGTCATGTTACTAAATGCTGCCTATGGTCATGTTACTAAATGCCGCCCATGGTCATGTTACTAAATGCCGCCTATGGTCATGTTACTAAACGCTGCCTATGGTCATGTTACTAAACGCTGCCCATGGTCATGTTACGAAATGCTGCCTATGGTCATGTTACTAAAAATGCTGCCCATGGTCATGTTACTAAATGCTGCCCATGGTCATGTTACTAAATGCTGCCTATGGTCATGTTACATTAAATGCTGCCTATGGTCATGTTATGAAATGCTGCCTATGGTCATGTTACTAAATGCCGCCCATGGTCATGTTACTAAATGCTGCCCATGGTCATGTTACATTAAATGCCGCCCATGGTCATGTTACTAAATGCCGCCTATGGTCATGTTACTAAATGCCGCCCATGGTCATGTTACTAAATTAAATGCCGCCTATGGTCATGTTACTAAACGCTGCCTATGGTCATGTTACTAAATGCCGCCCATGGTCATGTTACTAAATGCTGCCTATGGTCATGTTACTAAATGCCGCCCATGGTCATGTTACTAAATGCCGCCCATGGTCATGTTACTAAATGCTGCCTATGGTCATGTTAGTAAACGCCGCCCATGGTCATGTTGTTACTAAATGCTGCCCATGGTCATGTTACTAAACGCCGCCCATGGTCATGTTACTAAATGCCGCCCATGGTCATGTTACTAAATGCCGCCTATGGTCATGTTACTAAACGCTGCCCATGGTCATGTTACTAAATGCCGCCCATGGTCATGTTACTAAATGCTGCATATGGTCATGTTATAAATGCTGCCTATGGTCACAGTTACGAAATGCCGCCCATGGTCATGTTGAGAAATGCTGCCTATGGTCATGTTACTAAATGCTGCCCATGGTCATGTTACTAAATGCTGCCCATGGTCATGTTACTAAATGCTGCCCATGGTCATGTTACTAAATGCCGCCCATGGTCATGTTACTAAATGCTGCCCATGGTCATGTTACTAAACGCTGCCCATGGTCATGTTACTTAAATGCCGCCCATGGTCATGTTATTAAATGCTGCCCATGGTCATGTTACTAAATGCTGCCCATGGTCATGTTATTAAATGCTGCCCATGGTCATGTTACGAAATGCCGCCCATGGTCATGTTAATTAAATGCTGCCCATGGTCATGTTACTAAATGCTGCCCATGGTCATGTTACTAAATGCCGCCCATGGTCATGTTACTAAATGCTGCCCATGGTCATGTTACTAAATGCCGCCCATGGTCATGTTAATAAATGCCGCCCATGGTCATGTTACTAAATGCTGCCTATGGTCATGTTACTAAACGCCGCCTATGGTCATGTTACATTAAATGCTGCCCATGGTCATGTTACTAAATGCCGCCCATGGTCATGTTACTAAATGCCGCCCATGGTCATGTTACTAAACGCCGCCCATGGTCATGTTAATTAAATGCTGCCCATGGTCATGTTACTAAATGCTGCCTATGGTCATGTTACTAAATGCCGCCCATGGTCATGTTACCAAATGCTGCCCATGGTCATGTTACTAAATGCTGCCCATGGTCATGTTACTAAATGCTGCCCATGGTCATGTTACTAAATGCCGCCCATGGTCATGTTACTAAATGCCGCCTATGGTCATGTTACTAAACGCTGCCATGGTCATGTTACTAAATGCCGCCTATGGTCATGTTACTAAATGCTGCCTATGGTCATGTTACTAAATGCTGCCTATGGTCATGTTACAAAATGCTGCCTATGGTCATGTTACTAAATGCCGCCTATGGTCATGTTATAAATGCTGCCCATGGTCATGTTACTAAATGCCGCCTATGGTCATGTTTAAATGCCGCCCATGGTCATGTTACTAAATGCCGCCCATGGTCATGTTACTAAATGCCGCCCATGGTCATGTTACTAAATGCCGCCCATGGTCATGTTACTAAACGCCGCCTATGGTCATGTTACTAAACGCCGCCCATGGTCATGTTACTAAACGCCGCCTATGGTCATGTTACTAAATGCCGCCATGTTACAAATGGTCATGTTAGTAAATGCCGCCTATGGTCATGTTACTAAACGCCGCCCATGGTCATGTTACTAAACGCTGCCTATGGTCATGTTACTAAATGCTGCCCATGGTCATGTTACATTAAATGCTGCCTATGGTCATGTAAATGCTGCCCATGGTCATGTTACTAAATGCTGCCCATGGTCATGTTACTAAACGCTGCCCATGGTCATGTTACTAAATGCTGCCTATGGTCATGTTACTAAATGATGCCTATGGTCATGTTACTAAACGCCGCCCATGGTCATGTTACTAAATGCCGCCTTATGGTCATGTTAGTAAATGCCGCCCATGGTCATGTTACTAAATGCTGCCCATGGTCATGTTACTAAACGCCGCCCATGGTCATGTTACTAAATGCTGCCCATGGTCATGTTACTAAATGCCGCCCATGGTCATGTTACTAAATGCTGCCTATGGTCATGTTACTAAATGCTGCCCATGGTCATGTTACAAAATGCCGCCCATGGTCATGTTACTAAATGCCGCCTATGGTCATGTTACTAAATGCCGCCCATGGTCATGTTACAAAACGCCGCCCATGGTCATGTTACAAATGCCGCCCATGGTCATGTTACTAAACGCTGCCCATGGTCATGTTACTAAATGCCGCCCATGGTCATGTTACTAAATGCTGCCCATGGTCATGTTACTAAATGCTGCCCATGGTCATGTTACTAAATGCCGCCCATGGTCATGTTACTAAACGCCGCCCATGGTCATGTTACTAAATGCCGCCTATGGTCATGTTACTAAACGCCGCCCATGGTCATGTTACTAAATGCCGCCCATGGTCATTTTATTAAATGCTGCCCATGGTCATGTTACTAAACGCCGCCCATGGTCATGTTACTAAACGCCGCCCATGGTCATGTTACTAAATGCCGCCCATGGTCATGTTATTAAATGCCGCCCATGGTCATGTTACTAAATGCTGCCTATGGTCATTTTTACAAAATGCTGCCTATGGTCATGTTACTTAAACGCCGCCCATGGTCATGTTACGGAAAACGCCGCCTATGGTCATGTTACTAAATGCCGCCCATGGTCATGTTAGCATTAAATGCCGCCCATGGTCATGTTACTAAAATGCTGCCCATGGTCATGTTACTGAAATGCCGCCCATGGTCATGTTACTAAATGCCGCCCATGGTCATGTTACTAAATGCTGCCTATGGTCATGTTTAATAAACGCTGCCTATGGTCATGTTATTAAAAATGCCGCCCATGGTCATGTTACTAAATGCCGCCATGGTCATGTTACAAAATGCCGCACATGGTCATGTTACATAAATGCCGCCCATGGTCATGTTAATAAATGCCGCCCATGGTCATGTTACTAAATGTTGCCTATGGTCATGTTATTAAATGCCGCCTATGGTCATGTTACTAAATGCCGCCCATGGTCATGTTACTAAATGCTGCCCATGGTCATGTTTAAATGCCGCCTATGGTCATGTTACTAAATGCCGCCCATGGTCATGTTATTAAATGCTGCCCATGGTCATGTTACTAAATGCCGCCTATGGTCATGCCTTTTAAATGCCGCCCATGGTCATGTTACTAAATGCCGCCCATGGTCATGTTACTAAAACGCGCCTATGGTCATGTTACTAAATGCTGCCCATGGTCATGTTACTAAATGCCGCCCATGGTCATGTTACTAAATGCCGCCCATGGTCATGTTACTAAATGCCGCCCATGGTCATGTTACGAAATGCTGCCCATGGTCATGTTACTGAAATGCCGCCTATGGTCATGTTACTAAATGCCGCCTATGGTCATGTTACTAAATGCCGCCCATGGTCATGTTACTAAATGCCGCCCATGGTCATGTTACTAAATGCTGCCTATGGTCATGTTACTAAATGCCGCCCATGGTCATGTTACTAAATGCTGCCTATGGTCATGTTACTAAATGCTGCCCATGGTCATGTTACTAAATGCCGCCTATGGTCATGTTACTAAATGCTGCCTATGGTCATGTTACTAAACGCTGCCTATGGTCATGTTACTAAATGCTGCCTATGGTCATGTTACTAAACGCTGCCTATGGTCATGTTACTAAACGCTGCCCATGGTCATGTTACTAAATGCCTGCCTATGGTCATGTTACTAAATGCTGCCTATGGTCATGTTACTAAATGCCGCCCATGGTCATGTTACAAAATGCCGCCCATGGTCATGTTACTAAACGCTGCCTATGGTCATGTTACGAAATGCCGCCCATGGTCATGTTACAGAAATGCTGCCCATGGTCATGTTACTAAACGCTGCCTATGGTCATGTTACTAAATGCCGCCTATGGTCATGTTACTAAATGCTGCCCATGGTCATGTTACTAAACGCTGCCTATGGTCATGTTACTAAATGCTGCCTATGGTCATGTTACGGTAAATGCTGCCCATGGTCATGTTAATAAATGCCGCCCATGGTCATGTTACAAAATGCTGCCTATGGTCATGTTATTAAATGCTGCCTATGGTCATGTTACTAAATGCTGCCCATGGTCATGTTAAAAAAATGCCGCCCATGGTCATGTTACGAAATGCCGCCCATGGTCATGTTACTAAATGCCGCCTATGGTCATGTTACTTAAATGCTGCCTATGGTCATGTTACATTAAATGCTGCCTATGGTCATGTTACTAAATGCTGCCCATGGTCATGTTACGAAAAATGCCCATGGTCATGTTACAAAACGCTGCCCATGGTCATGTTACAAAATGCTGCCTATGGTCATGTTACAAAATGCTGCCCATGGTCATGTTTACAAAATGCTGCCCATGGTCATGTTACTAAACGCTGCCTATGGTCATGTTTTAAATGCCGCCTATGGTCATGTTACTAAACGCTGCCCATGGTCATGTTACAAAAATGCCGCCCATGGTCATGTTACAAAATGCTGCCCATGGTCATGTTACGAAATGCCGCCCATGGTCATGTTACTAAATGCTGCATATGGTCATGTTACTAAACGCCGCCCATGGTCATGTTAAAAAACGCCGCCCATGGTCATGTTACTTAAATGCCGCCCATGGTCATGTTACTAAATGCCGCCTATGGTCATGTTACTAAAATGCTGCCTATGGTCATGTTACTAAATGCTGAATATGGTCATGCCGTTGCCTATGGTCATGTTACTAAACGTTGCCCATGGTCATGTTACTAAAACTGCCGCCCATGGTCATGTTAATGGTCATTTAAAATGCTGCCCATGGTCATGTTATTTTAAATGCCGCCCATGGTCATGTTACGAAATGCCGCCCATGGTCATGTTACTAAAAATGCCGCCCATGGTCATGTTAGTAAATGCTGCCCATGGTCATGTTACTAAATGCGCCGCCCATGGTCATGTTACTAAATGCTGCCTATGGTCATGTTACTAAATGCCGCCCATGGTCATGTTACTAAATGCTGCCCTATGGTCATGTTATTAAACGCCGCCCATGGTCATGTTACTAAATGCCGCCCATGGTCATGTTTGAAAATGCTGCCCATGGTCATGTTACTAAATGCTGCCCATGGTCATGTTCTTACTAAATGCTGCCCATGGTCATGTTACTAAATGCCGCCTATGGTCATGTTACTAAATGCCGCCTATGGTCATGTTACATTAAATGCCGCCCATGGTCATGTTACAAAACGCTGCCCATGGTCATGTTACTAAATGCTGCCCATGGTCATGTTGGTGAAATGCTGCCTATGGTCATGTTAAGAAATGCCGCCCATGGTCATGTTAGAAAAATGCCGCCCATGGTCATGTTACTAAATGCCGCCTATGGTCATGTTACATAAAAAGCCGCCCATGGTCATGTTACTAAATGCTGCCCATGGTCATGTTACTAAACGCCGCCCATGGTCATGTTACGAAATGCTGCCCATGGTCATGTTACTAAATGTTGCCCATGGTCATGTTACAAATGCTGCCTATGGTCATGTTACTAAATGCTGCCTATGGTCATGGTCATGTTAATAAATGCTGCCATGGTCATGGTCATGTTACGAATGCCGCCCATGGTCATGTTACTAAATGCCGCCCATGGTCATGTTAAAAAACGCCCATGGTCATGTTACTAAATGCTGCCCATGGTCATGTTATTAAATGCCGCCTATGGTCATGTTACTAAATGCTGCCTATGGTCATGTTACTAAATGCCGCCCATGGTCATGTTACTAAATGCTGCCCATGGTCATGTTACATTAAATGCCGCCTATGGTCATGTTACTAAAATGCCGCCTATGGTCATGTTATTAAATGCTGCCCATGGTCATGTTACTAAATGCTGCCTATGGTCATGTTATTTAAATGCTGCCCATGGTCATGTTACATTAAATGCCGCCCATGGTCATGTTAAAAATGCTGCCTATGGTCACGATAAACGCCGCCCATGGTCATGTTATGAAAACGCCGCCCATGGTCATGTTACTAAATGCTGCCTATGGTCATGTTACTAAATGCGCCCATGGTCATGGTTATAAATGCTACCCATGGTCGCCGCCCATGCCCATCATGTTACTAAATGCCGCCTATGGTCATGTTACTAAATGCTGCCTATGGTCATGTTACTAAATGCTGCCCATGGTCATGTTAAAAACGCCGCCTATGGTCATGTTAATAAATGCTGCCCATGGTCATGTTACTAAATGCCGCCCATGGTCATGTTACTAAATGCCGCCCATGGTCATGTTACTAAATGCTGCCTATGGTCATGTTGTTATGGAAAATTTAAATGCGCCATGGTCATGTTACAAATGCCGCCCATGGTCATGTTACTAAATGCTGCCCATGGTCATGTTACTTAAATGCTGCCCATGGTCATGTTACTAAATGCCGCCTATGGTCATGTTACTAAATGCCGCCCATGGTCATGTTACTAAATGCTGCCCATGGTCATGTTACTAAATGGTCATGTTACAAAATGCTGCCATGGTCATGTTACTAAATGCCGCCCATGGTAAATGTTACATGTTAAATGCCGCCCATGGTCATGTTACTAAATGCCGCCCATGGTCATGTTACTAAACGCCGCCTATGGTCATGTTACTAAATGCCGCCCATGGTCATGTTATTAAATGCCGCCCATGGTCATGTTACGAATGCCGCCCATGGTCATGTTACTAAACGCCGCCCATGGTCATGTTACTAAATGCTGCCTATGTACATGTTACTAAATGCTGCCCATGGTCATGTTACTAAATGCTGCCCATGGTCATGTTACGAAATGCTGCCCATGGTCATGTTACAAAATGCTGCCTTTGGTCATGTTACTAAATGCTGAATATGGTCATGTTACAAAATGTTTATGGTCATGTTATTAAAAAATGCCCATGGTCATGTTAAAAAATGCCGCCCATGGTCATGTTACTAAATGCCGCCCATGGTCATGTTACTAAATGCTGCCCATGGTCATGTTACTAAATGCCGCCCATGGTCATGTTACTAAACGCTGCCCATGGTCATGTTATTAAATGCTGCCCATGGTCATGTTACTAAATGCCGCCCATGGTCATGTTACTAAATGCTGCCTATGGTCATGTTAAAAATGCTGCCCATGGTCATGTTACAAAACGCTGCCCTATGGTCATGTTACTAAATGCTGCATATGGTCATGTTACTAAATGCCTGCCCATGGTCATGTTACTAAATGCTGCCCATGGTCATGTTAATAAATGCCGCCCATGGTCATGTTATTAAATGCTGCCCATGGTCATGTTATAAATGCTGCCCATGGTCATGTATGTTAAAAATATGGCATGTTACCAAATGGTCATGTTCATGTTAAATGCCGCCCATGGTCATGTTACTAAATGCTGCCCATGGTCATGTTACTAAACGCTGCCCATGGTCATGTTACTAAACGCCGCCCATGGTCATGTTACTAAATGCTGCCTATGGTCATGTTACTAAATGCTGCCTATGGTCATGTTACGAAATGCTGCCCATGGTCATGTTACTAAACGCCGCCCATGGTCATGTTACTAAATGCTGCCCATGGTCATGTTACTAAACGCCGCCCATGGTCATGTTATTTAAATGCCGCCCATGGTCATGTTACTAAATGCCGCCTATGGTCATGTTACGAAATGCCGCCCATGGTCATGTTACTAAATGCTGCCCATGGTCATGTTACTAAATGCCGCCCATGGTCATGTTACTAAAATGCCGCCTATGGTCATGTTACGAAATGCCGCCCATGGTCATGTTACTAAATGCTGCCTATGGTCATGTTACTAAATGCCGCCTTATGGTCATGTTTAAAATGCTGCCCATGGTCATGTTACTAAATGCTGCCCATGGTCATGTTACTAAATGCTGCCCATGGTCATGTTACTAAATGCCGCCCATGGTCATGTTACTAAATGCTGCCCATGGTCATGTTACTAAATGCCGCCTATGGTCATGTTACTAAATGCTGCCCATGGTCATGTTACTAAATGCCGCCCATGGTCATGTTACTAAATGCTGCCCATGGTCCCATGGTCATGTTACTAAATGCCGCCTATGGTCATGTTACTAAATGCCGCCTATGGTCATGTTACGAAACGCCGCCCATGGTCATGTTACTAAACGCTGCCTATGGTCATGTTACAAAAATGCTGCCTATGGTCATGTTACTAAATGCCGCCTATGGTCATGTTACAAAAATGCCGCCCATGGTCATGTTAATAAATGCCCATGGTCATGTTACAAAATGCCGCCTATGGTCATGTTACATTAAATGCCGCCCATGGTCATGTTACTAAATGCCGCCTATGGTCATGTTACTAAATGCCGCCTATGGTCATGTTACTAAATGCTGCCTATGGTCATGTTACCAAATGCTGCCCATGGTCATGTTATTAAATGCCGCCCATGGTCATGTTTAAATGCTGAAATGGTCATGTTACTAAATGCCGCCTATGGTCATGTTAATAAACGCCGCCCATGGTCATGTTACTAAATGCCGCCCATGGTCATGTTACAAAACGCCGCCCATGGTCATGTTACTAAATGCTGCCTATGGTCATGTTACTAAACGCTGCCCATGGTCATGTTACTAAATGCCGCCCATGGTCATGTTTTAAATGCTGCCTATGGTCATGTTATTAAATGCCGCCTATGGTCATGTTATTTAAATGCCGCCCATGGTCATGTTACTAAATGCCGCCCATGGTCATGTTACGAAATGCCCATGGTCATGTTACTAAATGCCGCCCATGGTCATGTTACTAAATGCCGCCCATGGTCATGTTACTAAATGCCGCCTATGGTCATGTTAGTAAATGCTGCCCATGGTCATGTTACTAAATGCCGCCCATGGTCATGTTATTAAACGCTGCCCATGGTCATGTTACTAAATGCGCCCATGGTCATGTTACTAAATGCTGCCCATGGTCATGTTACTAAATGCTGCCCATGGTCATGTTACTAAATGCTGCCCATGGTCATGTTACTAAATGCCGCCCATGGTCATGTTACTAAATGCTGCCCATGGTCATGTTACTAAATGCCGCCCATGGTCATGTTACTAAATGCCGCCCATGGTCATGTTACTAAATGCCTGCCCATGGTCATGTTACCAAAACGCCGCCTATGGTCATGTTACAAAACGCCGCCCATGGTCATGTTACTAAATGCCGCCCATGGTCATTTTAAATGCCGCCCATGGTCATGTTACTAAATGCCGCCTATGGTCATGTTACTAAATGCCGCCCATGGTCATGTTACTAAACGCTGCCCATGGTCATGTTACTAAACGCCGCCCATGGTCATGTTATTAAATGCCGCCCATGGTCATGTTACTTAAATGCCGCCCATGGTCATGTTACTAAACGCTGCCCATGGTCATGTTACTAAATGCTGCCCATGGTCATGTTATTAAACGCCGCCCATGGTCATGTTACTAAAACGCCGCCCATGGTCATGTTACTAAATGCCGCCTATGGTCATGTTACTAAATGCTGCCCATGGTCATGTTTAAATGCCGCCTATGGTCATGTTTATTAAATGCCGCCCATGGTCATGTTACTAAATGCCGCGCTATGGTCATGTTACTAAATGCCGCCTATGGTCATGTTACTAAATGCTGCCTATGGTCATGTTATTAAATGCCGCCCATGGTCATGTTACTAAATGCCGCCCATGGTCATGTTACGAAATGCTGCCCATGGTCATGTTACTAAATGCTGCCCATGGTCATGTTACTAAATGCCGCCCATGGTCATGTTACAAAATGCCGCCCATGGTCATGTTACTAAATGCCGCCTATGGTCATGTTAATAAATGCTGCCTATGGTCATGTTACTAAACGCTGCCTATGGTCATGTTACAAATGCTGCCTATGGTCATGTTACTAAATGCTGCCTATGGTCATGTTACTAAACGCTGCCCATGGTCATGTTACAAAATGCCGCCCATGGTCATGTTACTAAATGCTGCCCATGGTCATGTTATGAAATGCTGCCCATGGTCATGTTACAAAATGCCGCCCATGGTCATGTTACTAAACGCCGCCCATGGTCATGTTACTAAACGCCGCCCATGGTCATGTTACTAAATGCTGCCCATGGTCATGTTACTAAATGCCGCTTATGGTCATGTTACTAAATGCCGCCCATGGTCATGTTACGAAATGCTGCCCATGGTCATGTTACGAAAATGCCTATGGTCATGTTACTAAATGCTGCCCATGGTCATGTTAATAAATGCCGCCTATGGTCATGTTACTAAATGCTGCCCATGGTCATGTTACTAAATGCCGCCTATGGTCATGTTACTAAATGCCGCCCATGGTCATGTTACGAAATGCTGCCTATGGTCATGTTATTTAAATGCCGCCCATGGTCATGTTACTAAAATGCTGCCCATGGTCATGTTACTAAATGCCGAATATGGTCATGTTACTAAATGCCGCCTTATGGTCATGTTACAAAATGCCGCCTATGGTCATGTTACTAAATGCCGCCCATGGTCATGTTAATTAAACGCTGCCCATGGTCATGTTAACAAATGCTGCCTATGGTCATGTTACGAAATGCCGCCCATGGTCATGTTACTAAATGCCGCCCATGGTCATGTTACAAAACGCCGCCCATGGTCATGTTACAAAAAATGCCGCCCATGGTCATGTTACAAAATGCCGCCCATGGTCATGTTACTAAAACGTTGCCCATGGTCATGTTACTAAATGCCGCCTATGGTCATGTTACTAAATGCCGCCTATGGTCATGTTACTAAATGCTGCCCATGGTCATGTTACTAAACGCCGCCCATGGTCATGTTACTAAATGCCGCCCATGGTCATGTTACTAAATGCCGCCCATGGTCATGTTACATTAAACGCCGCCCATGGTCATGTTACAAAATGCCGCCCATGGTCATGTTACGAAATGCCGCCCATGGTCATGTTATTAAACGCTGCCCATGGTCATGTTACTAAATGCTGCCTATGGTCATGTTACTAAATGCTGCCCATGGTCATGTTACTAAATGCTGCCTATGGTCATGTTACAAAAATGCCGCCTATGGTCATGTTACAAATGCCGCCTATGGTCATGTTACTAAATGCCGCCCATGGTCATGTTACAAAAACGCCGCCCATGGTCATGTTAATAAATGCCGCCTATGGTCATGTTACTAAATGCCGCCCATGGTCATGTTATTGAAATGCCGCCCATGGTCATGTTACTAAATGCTGCCCATGGTCATGTTACAAAATGCTGCCATGGTCATGTTATTAAAAAATGCCGCCCATGGTCATGTTACTAAACGCCGCCCATGGTCATGTTACAAAATGCCGCCCATGGTCATGTTACAAAACGCTGCCTATGGTCATGTTATTTAAACGCTGCCTATGGTCATGTTACTAAATGCTGCCTATGGTCATGTTACTAAATGCCGCCCATGGTCATGTTACTAAATGCTGCCCATGGTCATGTTACTAAATGCCGCCTATGGTCATGTTACTAAATGCCGCCTATGGTCATGTTACTAAATGCTGCCTATGGTCATGTTACTAAACGCCGCCCATGGTCATGTTACTCAAACGCCGCCCATGGTCATGTTACTAAATGCTGCCCATGGTCATGTTACTAAATGCCGCCCATGGTCATGTTACTAAATGCTGCCCATGGTCATGTTAAAATGCCGCCCATGGTCATGTTACTAAATGCCGATGTTATGGTCATGTTACTAAATGCCGCCCATGGTCATGTTACAAAATGCCGCCCATGGTCATGTTAGTTTAAATGCTGCCCATGGTCATGTTACTAAATGCTGCCCATGGTCATGTTATGAAAATGCCGCCCATGGTCATGTTTAAATGCTGCCCATGGTCATGTTACTTAAATGCCGCCTATGGTCATGTTATTAAATGCTGCCTTATGGTCATGTTACAAAATGCCGCCCATGGTCATGTTACTAAATGCCGCCTATGGTCATGTTACTTAAATGCCGCCCATGGTCATGTTACTAAATGCCGCCCATGGTCATGTTACAAAATGCTGCCTTATGGTCATGTTACTAAATGCTGCCTATGGTCATGTTAAAAAATGCCGCCCATGGTCATGTTATTAAAATGCCGCCCATGGTCATGTTACTAAATGCCGCCCATGGTCATGTTACGAAATGCCGCCTATGGTCATGTTACTAAATGCTGCCTATGGTCATGTTACTAAATGCTGCCTATGGTCATGTTACTAAATGCCGCCCATGGTCATGTTACGAATGCCGCCCATGGTCATGTTACTTAAATGCTGCCCATGGTCATGTTACTAAATGCTGCCCATGGTCATGTTATTAAATGCCGCCTATGGTCATGTTACGAAATGCTGCCCATGGTCATGTTACTTAAATGCCGCCCATGGTCGTTACAAACGCCGCCTATGGTCATGTTACTAAATGCCGCCCATGGTCATGTTACTAAATGCCGCCCATGGTCATGTTACTAAATGCTGCCCATGGTCATGTTACTAAATGCCGCCTATGGTCATGTTACTAAATGCTGCCCATGGTCATGTTACCAAAATGCTGAATATGGTCATGTTACTTAAATGCTGCCCATGGTCATGTTACTAAATGCCGCCCATGGTCATGTTACGAAAATGCCGCCCATGGTCATGTTACGAAATGCCGCCTATGGTCATGTTACCAAAATGCTGCCCATGGTCATGTTATTAAATGCCGCCCATGGTCATGTTACTAAATGCCGCCTATGGTCATGTTATTAAACGCTGCCTATGGTCATGTTACTAAATGCTGCCCATGGTCATGTTAGTAAATGCCGCCTATGGTCATGTTAATTAAATGCTGCCCATGGTCATGTTACTAAATGCTGCCCATGGTCATGTTACTAAATGCTGCCCATGGTCATGTTACTAAATGCCGCCCATGGTCATGTTACTAAACGCCGCCCATGGTCATGTTACTAAATGCTGCCCATGGTCATGTTACGAAATGCTGCCCATGGTCATGTTACTAAATGCTGCCCATGGTCATGTTACGAAATGCCGCCCATGGTCATGTTACGAAATGCTGCCCATGGTCATGTTACAAAATGCTGCCCATGGTCATGTTACTAAATGCTGCCCATGGTCATGTTACTAAATGCTGCCCATGGTCATGTTACTAAATGCCGCCCATGGTCATGTTACTAAATGCCGCCTATGGTCATGTTACTAAATGCCGCCCATGGTCATGTTACTAAATGCCGCCCATGGTCATGTTACAAAATGCCGCCCATGGTCATGTTACTAAATGCCGCCCATGGTCATGTTACTAAATGCCGCCCATGGTCATGTTACTAAATGCTGCCTATGGTCATGTTAAATGCCGCCCATGGTCATGTTACTAAATGCCGCCCATGGTCATGTTACTAAATGCCGCCTATGGTCATGTTACTAAATGCCGCCCATGGTCATGTTACAAACGCCGCCCATGGTCATGTTACTAAATGCCGCCCATGGTCATGTTAATAAATGCCGCCTATGGTCATGTTACAAAATGCCGCCCATGGTCATGTTATGAAACGCTGCCTATGGTCATGTTACTAAATGCCGCCCATGGTCATGTTACGTAAATGCCGCCCATGGTCATGTTACTAAATGCCGCCCATGGTCATGTTACTTAAATGCTGCCCATGGTCATGTTACAAAATGCCGCCCATGGTCATGTTACTAAACGCCGCCCATGGTCATGTTACTAAATGCCGCCCATGGTCATGTTACGAAATGCCGCCCATGGTCATGTTATGGAAAATGCCGCCTATGGTCATGTTACAAAATGCCGCCCATGGTCATGTTACAAAACGCCGCCCATGGTCATGTTATTAAAACGCCGCCCATGGTCATGTTTTGAAATGCCGCCTATGGTCATGTTACTAAATGCTGCCTATGGTCATGTTACAAAATGCTGCCTATGGTCATGTTACTAAATGCATGCCCATGGTCATGTTATTTTAAATGCCGCCCATGGTCATGTTACTAAATGCCGCCCATGGTCATGTTACTAAATGCTGCCTATGGTCATGTTACAAACGCTGCCCATGGTCATGTTACTAAACGCCGCCCATGGTCATGTTACAAAATGCTGCCCATGGTCATGTTACTAAATGCCGCCCATGGTCATGTTACTAAATGCTGCCCATGGTCATGTTACATTAAATGCCGCCTATGGTCATGTTACTAAACGCTGCCTATGGTCATGTTACTAAACGCCGCCTATGGTCATGTTACTAAACGCTGCCCATGGTCATGTTACATTAAATGCCGCCCATGGTCATGTTACTAAACGCTGCCCATGGTCATGTTACTAAATGCCGCCCATGGTCATGTTACAAAACGCCGCCTATGGTCATGTTACTAAATGCTGCCCATGGTCATGTTACTAAATGCCGCCCATGGTCATGTTACTAAATGCCGCCCATGGTCATGTTACTAAATGCCGCCCATGGTCATGTTACAAAATGCTGCCCATGGTCATGTTACTAAATGCCGCCTATGGTCATGTTACTAAATGCCGCCCATGGTCATGTTACAAAATGCCGCCCATGGTCATGTTACGAAATGCTGCCTATGGTCATGTTAATAAATGCTGCCTATGGTCATGTTACTAAATGCTGCCTATGGTCATGTTACTTAAATGCTGCCCATGGTCATGTTACTTAAATGCTGCCCATGGTCATGTTATTTAAATGCCGCCTATGGTCATGTTACAAAATGCTGCCTATGGTCATGTTACTTAAATGCTGCCTATGGTCATGTTACGAAATGCTGCCCATGGTCATGTTACTAAATGCTGCCCATGGTCATGTTAATAAATGCCGCCCATGGTCATGTTACTAAATGCCGCCCATGGTCATGTTACTAAATGCTGCCTATGGTCATGTTACCAAATGCCGCCCATGGTCATGTTACTAAATGCCGCCCATGGTCATGTTACTAAATGCCGCCCATGGTCATGTTACTAAATGCCGCCCATGGTCATGTTACTAAATGCCGCCCATGGTCATGTTATAAATGCTGCCCATGGTCATGTTACTAAATGCTGCCTATGGTCATGTTACTAAATGCTGCCCATGGTCATGTTACTAAATGCCGCCCATGGTCATGTTACTAAATGCCGCCCATGGTCATGTTATAAACGCCTGCCCATGGTCATGTTACTAAATGCCGCCCATGGTCATGTTACTAAATGCCGCCTATGGTCATGTTACTAAACGCTGCCCATGGTCATGTTACTAAACGCCGCCCATGGTCATGTTACACTTAAATGCTGCCCATGGTCATGTTATTAAATGCTGCCTATGGTCATGTTACGAAATGCTGCCCTATGGTCATGTTACGAAATGCCGCCCATGGTCATGTTACAAAAATGCCGCCCATGGTCATGTTACTAAATGCCGCCCATGGTCATGTTACTAAATGCTGCCTATGGTCATGTTACGAAATGCTGCCTATGGTCATGTTACCAAATGCTGCCCATGGTCATGTTACTAAATGCCGCCTATGGTCATGTTACTAAATGCTGCCCATGGTCATGTTATGAAATGCTGCCCATGGTCATGTTACTAAATGCTGCCCATGGTCATGTTACTGAAATGCCGCCCATGGTCATGTTACTAAATGCCGCCCATGGTCATGTTACTAAACGCTGCCCATGGTCATGTTACTTAAATGCCGCCCATGGTCATGTTACTAAACGCTGCCCATGGTCATGTTACTAAATGCCGCCTATGGTCATGTTACAAAACGCCGCCTATGGTCATGTTGAGGAAAACGCCGCCCATGGTCATGTTACTTAAATGCCGCCCATGGTCATGTTTAAATGCCGCCTATGGTCATGTTACTAAATGCCGCCTATGGTCATGTTACTAAATGCTGCCCATGGTCATGTTATTAAATGCTGCCCATGGTCATGTTACATAAAACGCCGCCCATGGTCATGTTACTAAATGCCGCCTATGGTCATGTTAAGTAAACGCTGCCCATGGTCATGTTACTAAATGCCGCCCATGGTCATGTTACTAAATGCTGCCCATGGTCATGTTACTAAATGCCGCCCATGGTCATGTTACTAAATGCTGCCCATGGTCATGTTACTAAATGCCGCCTATGGTCATGTTACGAAATGCCGCCCATGGTCATGTTATTAAAATGCTGCCCATGGTCATGTTACTAAATGCCGCCTATGGTCATGTTATGAAATGCTGCCCATGGTCATGTTAGTAAATGCCGCCTATGGTCATGTTACTAAATGCCGCCCATGGTCATGTTACGAAATGCCGCCCATGGTCATGTTTATAAATGCTGCCCATGGTCATGTTATTAAATGCTGCCCATGGTCATGTTACTAAATGCTGCCCATGGTCATGTTACTAAATGCCGCCTATGGTCATGTTACTAAATGCCGCCTATGGTCATGTTACTAAATGCCGCCCATGGTCATGTTATTGAAATGCTGCCCATGGTCATCTTCATGTTAGTAAATGCCGCCTTACGGTCATGTTACTAAATGGTGTTTATGGTCATGTTACTAAACGCCGCCTATGGTCATGTTACTAAACGCCGCATATGGTCATGTTAGCAAAATGCCGCCCATGGTCATGTTGCAAATGCGCTTTGCCTATGGTCATAAAGACGAATGGCCGCCCATGGTCATAAAGCCACGAATGCTGCCCATGGTCATGTTCCTATGAAATGCCGCCTATGGTCATGTTAGTAACGCCGCCTATGGTCATGTTAATAAACGCTGCCCATGGTCATTTATGAAATGCCGCCCATGGTCATGTTACTAAATGCTGCCCATGGTCATGTTAGTAAACGCCGCCCATGGTCATGTTACGAAATGCCCATGGTCATGTTACAAACACTGCCTATGGTCATAGTTATGAATGCCGCCCATGGTCATGTTACCAAATGCTGCCCATGGCCGTTAAAATGCCGCCCATGGTCATGTTATCAAAATGCCGCCCATGGTCATGTTAATAAAACGCCGCCCATGGTCATGTTAGACAAACGCCGCCTATGGTATGGTATGGTCATGTTACTAAATGCCGCCTATGGTCATGTTACCGAAATGCCGCCCATGGTCATGTTACTAAATGCTGCCTATGGTCATGATAACAACGATGCCGTTAAATGCTGCCTATGGTCATGTTATTTAAATGCTGCCAGTGGTCGCGTTACCAAATGCCGCCTATGGTCATGTTACTAAACGCCGCCTAACACTGTTACTAAATGCTGCCTATGGTCATAGTTAAATGCCGCCTATGGTCATGTTACAAAATGCCCATGGTCGTTACTAAATGCTGCCTATGGTCATGTTCTTAAATGCCGCACATGGTCACGTTATTAAATGCCGCCTATGGTCATGTTACTAAATGCTGCCCATGTTCATGTTACCAAATGCCGCCCATGGTCATGTTACAAACGCTGCCTATGGTCATGTTTGCGAAACGCTGCCTATGGTCATGTTACGAAACGCTGAATATGGTCATGTTACCAGATGCCGCCTATGGTCATGTTTAAAATACTGCCTATGGTCATGTACGAAATGCTGCCTATGGTCTTGTTAAGAAA
>JAHFZB010000662.1:0-32739 GCA_036884735.1 Huso huso
TTGCACTGGGGTGATGGAGTGAGTCGTACCCCTTCATCTACTTTTGTAGAAGCCAAAGAGAAAGAGAAGAGACAAAGCTATTGTACAGCATTCTTCAATATGCACCGTTCCATGGCTTCATGTCACAAACATGACAACAACACAGCAACGTCGGACACGAAGTGAAATGTGCCGCTGAGAGCAAACATTACAGTCCCGATAGTTGTAGGAGATGATAAAATGATATTATTTGAATGAAGTGTAAGAAATAAATAAGACTGATGGGTCATACAGTGGTGGTTCACTCTCATTGTGGCGATGCTGCTGCATACTCTCCACAGAAATGCTCTACTGAAATGTTTCTTCTGGGACGCCAAGCAACCCCGACTGGATGTGACATCACCCAGTGATGGGACATGATCCTGCAGCTCTGTACACCTGTGGGAGCAGCACAACTGCAAACAGAAATTACCAGGAATGGGAAAGGCACAGATCTAACATGGGTGTTCAGCTGGTCTTCCACCCTGCTCTTTTGTTCCAACCTGTTCGTTGTTTAATTGAACCACCCATCCAGGCACAGGAGCAGACTTTTATAGAAGGAACCTGTTCAATGGAGGAATGGCCCCAGGAGCGTGATTACCAGCTGATCTCACAGCATTCTAAAGAGAGGCGGGCAGTGGCCGCATTCAGCAGGTGCCGCCCCAGGAGCAAGCACAGTGATGTCCCCTGTTATTACAGGCTGGGCAGCCTCGTTAAACATGAACTTGTGCACACTGCTGGTGTTCAGCAAATTAGTTCTGTGATGAATAGGTGCCCAATGCTGTTTGTTTTGTAGGATTACCCCTGAATCCTGCTCACATTCAGATGGGAGAATCATCACACAGGCTGGACGAGCTATGTTCTCCTCCCCAAGTGTACAGACATTATTTTCAGTAGAAGTTCCATGGCGGAGACACATTCCTGTTCATGAATTCTCAATAGGAACATTCCTGTTCAGGATGTCTTCATCTTTAACATGGCAGCCCTGTAACCTGTATTATTAGACTTGCACACCACCCTGTTCACAAAGGACCTCTGTGTGGAAATCCTTCATCTTTGGTCTTCCTGTGCTCAGACCAGGATAGCGTGACTCTAAGGGATCTGTGGGAAACAAAACTGCATAAATTGCTAACTCTTACTTACTAGCTATATAGGTTCTCTACAAAGCCAGCCTCCCTTGTCAGAATGACTGAATAGATTCAATTGTTTAGCCTCTGTCTGCATATGATAGCCTTTGAAACCCGGACTACTGGTTGCTCTTGCACCTCTTTCTAGAGCAGCAACATCCTTTGTAACGAGACCAGAACGTCATTCTCCTAGATGTGGTCTCTACAATGCATTGTAAAGTTTTAACATTACTTCCCTTGATTTAAATTCAACACTTTTCACAATATATCCAAGCATCTTGTTGGCCTTTTTGCCTTCCCACATTGTCTAGATGAAGACATTTTGAGTCACAATGTCACCGGGTCTAAGAGGAGCTATTTTATTATTTTATTGATTTAATTTTACTAAGAGTGTTACTTACCCTTGTTTTAACTCCCCAATTAAAACACATTCTCGCAGCAGGAAACCGCATAAACAGCTGAGGACAACAGAAGCAAGTGTCATAAAGTGTCTGAGGAATGTCTTTCTGTGAACTCATACTGTATTGACTGCTATTGGATGGAAACACCGCTGAGGGACATTACATGACTGCACATAATATACTCCACATATCACCGCGAGGGACATTACAACGACTGCACATAACAGCACTACCACATCACCGCGAGGGACATTGGCAACGACTGCACACAACAGCACCACGACATCACCGCCAGAGACATTACAACGACCAGCGCCACGACATCGCCGCGAGGGACATTACAGCGACTGCACATAACAGCGGCCACGACATCACCGCGAGGGACATTACAGCGACTGCACATAACAGCTACTATATCACCTGAGTAGGCACAACGACTGCATAACAGCTTACGACATCGGCCAGGACATTACAACGACTGCACATACAGCCACGAAGATCGCCATGAGGGACATTACAGCTTACTGCACATAACAGCCACGACATCACCGCTAGGGACATTACGCGACTGCACATAACAGCGCCAATACATCACTGCGATTTAACCACAATCTCAGAAGACTCATAAGATCACAACGCCACTTACCAGGAGCTGGGACACACGTGAGAAATAGAGGGCTCACCACAGATTTCTGATTGCAGACGACTGTTTTCACTGTTCCCACAGCTCCATCATAACGAGACTGGTAAATGATAAGTAAAACCTCCATGCAATTAGAAGAGTGTTTCCACAAGCATTTTTGCGTAGTTGGGCTGCATATTTTTTTCACTTGTTGCAGAATGATATTCAGCACGTGTTTGATTATATATATATATATAATGTATACGACACATTCCTCCACAGGACATCTGGATTGGGCTAGACCAATAAAGAAGGAGATAGACAGTCAACTCCATGACGTGTTCGGTACTCAATTGCGGCGCCATCAGGAGCCCACTGAATACGCGCGATGCTGTGGCAGCCAGATATAGCGGTATTATTTTTAATAACACGTATTGTTAATGTAAAGTTACTGACTTATTTATGCAATTAATGCTTGATTATGTAAAAGAAACATTTTGCCAGGGCTTACGTGAATAAGTTAAAAGCATTGTGAGCGTGCTATTATTTCTAGTACCGTTGTTAATCAGGGTCTGTGCACTGTGTAATAAAAGTTCTTAATAAAGACCTCACAACACATCACAGATATTTACATCTCCCCGCCCAGCATGGTCTGTGACTGTCTCAGCGGGACCTATATGACCACCAGAAGGACAACCGTGTAAGTGTCTTAATTACAGACTGGTTAAGACTTATCAATACTAGTAGTTTTAGTTTCTAGAATACCTATTTAAATAAGGAATTAGACGAGGTTAGGATGCATCAATGCTCTATAATCTATAAAATAACACAATGCCTTAATTAGACTCCTTATAACCAATATTAGGACAGAGCTGTGCTATTAACCACGCTTATAATAACACCGTAACAATTTTTTTTTTTTTTGTTCCGGGCAGTAAGTGTTATTTCCTAATTGTTTATGCCTCAAAAGTATAGAAAATGGCTATTATTCCCCACAAACTTTTTCTTGTGACCAGGACAGTGATATTTTGAAATTTACCATTTGTGAACATTCCAGATAGATTCAGAAAAGGAGTAAACTTGGAGTAATCAGAACTTTGTAGCTCTAGTAATATAAATAGTAGTATAACACAGGGGCCTGCTTCACCAGTTCAGCTTTGTCCAGCCGCTCATGGATACATCTGCACCTTTCTGAGATGGCATCAAGAGGCCGTAAGCATCCGCAGACGATTTCGCTGCGTTCATGCCAATTTATCAAGACAAGAGCAAAAGTAATCTGTGAGAAGCATTTGCTAAGATGTGTGAGGCCTGTATACAAGGCTTCGCATGCCTGTTGGGGATCAAGACAAACCCTGGGCACCTCATTTCACCCATGAGCACTGCAAAAAACTCTGGGAGGTAAGATGGACACTGGAATTTTATGTTATAATGAAATAAATTTTAAATTGTAAAGTTTAATTTTAAATGTTTTACAATTTTCAACAAGGTTGAAAAAATATATCATATATGAAAATGTTGGCAGAACTTGCCATATTATTAGTCATGGTGAAATAAATGTATTTTTGTAGGATGGCACAGAGGAAGAGATGGCGAAGTTCGCTTATCCCAAGAATTTAAGCGGAACCCACTGACCACTCAAGCAACGTTACTTCTGCATGGTGGACCTTCCAAAATGGACTGGCAAGAAAGCACCTGCTATCACGAGTCCGGACCTTCCTTCACCATCACCCTGTGCACTGCCATGAGCTCCCTGTACCCACTCCTCCGGAGAGCAGCCGCTTTTAGAAGAGTCAGTCAGAGAGCGAGAAGACGCTAGATCCAGATGACAATTTCAGAGGTGGAGTTATGAGAAACCTGAGCACTACACAACCAAAAAGACTAACACGCTCACTTTTAAATCTTTGTAGTCATTTTTTGTATTACTTTAGTATAAATACAGTTAATTTGATCCATATGTTGTTTTTTTCTGACTTATGAACTAAAGACACAAATTCGCCTGCTTTCTCATTGAAATAGGTAAATTTCAAAATATCACTGTCCTGGTCACAAAAGCAAAGTTTGTGGGGAATAATAGCCATTTTCATACTTTGAGGCATACAATTAGGAAATACACTTACTACCCAGGAACCAAAATTATGTTACATATGTAATCAAACACTTTAAACGTAGTCAGTAGAGAGATTCGAACCAAGATCTTTCCAGTAGAAGGTGGTTTGAGGTGTTGGATTGAGCAGCAATACCGCCAATAAAACCCATCTTGCCTTAGAGCATGAAAGGCTGTTTAATGTCTGCATCTGCAGTGTTTATACATCCGCATTTACCGCCTTCGATACTTCCATCTCAGCTCAGAGTTTCATTCTCTCTTCATTCCAGATATTTCCACTTGTAATCAGGAATGGCTGCCCACAGCTTCAGTAATCGCACACGACGCCGTCTGTAGCCAGCCACCGTGAGCTCGACGGTGGAGGCCTGCCTTGAAACAACGACACGAGACACTGGACGCGTCCATCTCCCACAGAAGTAGTTTGAGACTGGTCTAGCGAACTTCTTTGCATTCAGGAAACACGCCTTCGGTTTGTATTTAGTAAGATATATTTGCTTTTATCGCAGCCCATCAAATATGCATCAATACAGACTTTGCAAGCAGTGGTAACCCTTTTCAGTATGTCCGGTACTGAAATGAAAGCGTCCCTAGCAGAAGGCGCGGCCTGCGGATCCGTCGCGGCGATTGTCTTTAACTCTCGGCGAAGCGAGGGCGGTCGAGGAGGTTCTGAAACTGATCGCAGAGTTCCATGTCGCCCAGAGCTGTGTTGATGATGTTGACACTGCGCGGAACTGACATGGAGGCAGATTCGACTGTCTCGCTGAGTAGTGACATCATCAGAAAGCAGAGACAGCGCAGCGAGTTAACATCCCCAACAACATGCTTTTGACAGCACCGATTAACTTGCGCTGGTTTAGCACCGTTCGTACAGCCACGGATTCCAGGTAGTGCGCTGCTTTCAGCTCCGTGCAATTGACCTGTACTGATGTAGGTGTTACGTCAAAAAAGCATATTGGCAGTGTTCTTATAGCGCAGATTTCGCAGTGCTGCATTGTGATACGCCGCCCTTGTCAACGCTGTATTAAATACACGGTACCCTTTTAAATAAGCGTCTGTTCATATGTAATAAGGAGCGAATTGCAGACACGGAATTACATAATTAGAATTTGAAATGGCCCACACCATTGTATCAGCTGACAAATGTATATCACTATTACAATAAAGTTCATGTTGAACAGTGACATCAAACTGACTCTGTATAGTCTGAGAATCCAGAAACTAACTACAGACGTGTAAACATTACAATGATATAATGGACTGAAATGACGTAACTGCATGTGTGATACATTATGATAAATGAAACAATTCAATGTAATTACGTGTCATCATACATCAAACAAATAGATAAGCCATTCATTATGCAACTAGAGTATAAACAGGGATGTTGTTGGTAAAGCTTCCTAAAGGTTTGGAGAGAGAAGCAACGTGACGTCAAACAGACAGCCAGGAGAAGTGTTACATTGGCCAGCTCTGAAATACAAGAACACGACCTTAAAATAACTCTCCTAACTCTAAACAAATAACCAGTATTCAATTGTTTTAACGAGCGCCTGTGCGTCGTAATCTGCAAAACAACGCAAACACCTCCTCGCTTGGCTTCTGAACAAGGCAACATATTTAATGAGATCCAGCTGTTCCACACTGAGACACGCCCCTGTGAGCCTATTAATTGGCGCGGCTCATCGAGCGGGGTTACAATGGACAGCAGGCAGTGAACTTTATGAAACGGCAGACCGCAGCCTCGCCATTCCTTATCCAATGCTGCCATCAGTGGCCATAATTTTTGTGATTTTTTCTTTTCTATCTGAACACGCTCTGTCTTTGAAATGACTCGTATTTACCTCAGCAGAAATAGACATTTCAGATACATTCTAAAATACAGCAAAATAATATCACAGGATAGTCAGGAGAGTACTGTAGTATAACAATAAGGTTTTCTGTAATTGCCTTATTTTAAAATGCTCATGCATTTACCATGCTTACCACGTGTTCTATCAGTTACGATCAAGGTTTACGTCTTAGTCGAAACCGTTCTTATAATTTTACTGTGCTTTATTTTGCTCTCACTTGAACTGATTTTTATTGTACTTCAACTGCCTATCTGTATTATGATATTTGCAATGTCATATTTCAACAAAGACCTGGATGTTTATTAGAAATAACAGTTCAACTAAATGGCCACACGATGTCAGCATTGGATAATGAATAGCGAGAGCCAGGTTAGACCATAAGAACATAAGAAAGTTTACAATGAGAGGGAGGCGCCATCTGCCCATCTTGCTCGCCTGGTTGTTAGCTTATTGATCCCAGACCATCACAGCTTCTTGAAGGATCCCAGGTGTCAGCTTTCAACAACACACATGGGGAGTTGGTTCCAGACACTCACACCTGTAAAAACTGGCTCCTATTTTCTGTCTGAATGCCCTTTATCTAATTCTATTTAGGACCCTGTCCTTGTTTCTTTTTTCAGGTCGAAAGTCCCTGGGTCTACATTGTCTATATACTCTTTAGGATTTTGAATGCTTGAATCAGATCGCCGGTAGTCTTCTCTTGTTCAAGACCAACAGATTCACCTTTTAGCCTGGTTCGCATAATGGTATGCCTTTGAACCCGACAATTCTGGTTGCTCTTTTTTGTACCTCTAGAGCAGTATCCTTTTTGTAACGTAGGTGACCAGAACTGAACATACAGTATTCTAGGAGGTCTTACTAATGCATTGTACAGTTTTAGCTTCCTTGATTTAAATTCAAATTTCAAATATATCGAGCATCTTTGTTGGCCTTTTTTTATAGCTTCCCCACATTGTTCAGATGAAGACATTTCTGCCTAGTGGGAATTGCAGCTAAGAACATGAGAATGGATTTTAAAGATAGCACTTTATCAACATATGTGTATATATGTGTGTGTGTGTGTGTGTGTGTTTTTACATTTCACCATAATGCATGTATGGCTGGTCGAATAACTTATAAACAACAAATAAACACATACATACAAAATAAATAGTTAATTTTACCTCTCAGAGTAAACTTCGCAATGAAGATTCTGTCATTGCACCACTGCCAGAGAGACATTATGACATCATTTTCCCTTATGATGTCACCCTTGCTGGGGTGCTGAACATGACCAGCATGATGTCTGCTGCCAGGCCGTCCACAAACAGATAATCCCACTTAAAATGCTGCTCTGGGCAGTAAGGGAGCGCTGGGTCTCTTCAATACAATGAATAATTATCATTTGAAATATCTGCCAATGTAAGCTGGAACCTGTTGCTTTTGCTGGTCTTCTGTTGCCTGCATACTAGTTATAACCTTCTACCCAGCTGCAGATCTACTGTGCTGCTTCACTGCTTTATTCATATTAGGCATGAACAAGGTTTCTGTGATGCCTTATAATAATAATAAAACAAACAAAAGAGTGACTTTACAATGAAAGTAATATATGTTATTATTTAACTGAAGAACCAGACTTAGTTTTCTTCTCCTTCATAACGATTATGAGCTCTCTCACATTATTCTGGGCAGTGTAGAGTAGTGTTAGGCGCTGGGACTCTTTGACCGAGGGTCGGCTAATCCTGTGGGGACACTAAGCAAATTACAAAAGCTTCTAGATTGTTTATAAAACCAACTGTATAAATGTGTATAAAACAATGTGATATCTAGGTCAATTTTGTTGCCCTGATAAGGGTGTCTGCTAAGACACATCAATATCTGAGTTCTTTATTCATTCAACAATACATTAGTTTATTAACTGCTCTGTCACCCACTGCAGTTATTCATATAATAAAGTATCATTCAAAGAGCTTTAGCTTTTCAACGCCTCAGGGTTTTCTTCTTTGTGAATGGGACGTTAATCACAATAAGACACCAGACATCTTTTTCAAGTTTTTACGTCTTTACCTAAAGAACCATCGTTCATTTAAACCAGAACCGTTGAGTAACACCGCATTTCGGCCCTTCAGCACCCTGTGTTTAGTTTTTCATGTTGTAACATTAACATGATGTTTTGTCCTTTAAAATCATTACAGTTAATTAGCCCGAGGGCTGACGCGGCCCCTCGAGTCTCACAGATAGCGCAGACTTGGCGCATCCTTTGCTGATGACCTTCTGTTGCTGGAGGCGGCTCTGTTGCCTGGTTTAGTTCGCAGCTAGTCTGAGGAAGATTTCAACTGTGCCACACAGCAGGAGGGACTGACTGTACAAGAATAGGAGACACACATGCTTAAGAAAACTGGGGAAGCATGGTAGAACAGAGGTTACTGCTCAGAAGTTTAATGAAGAATGACCTTTCTAGACCCCAGTTGTATTTACCAAAACAAGTTCAACACCCTGAAACCCAAGACCAGCGAAGAGAAAGCTATGAAATTGCGCCCATGCCTGCGCTATTTGGATCATTGTATTACCATGTCAACTTGAATTCAATCGATATACTTAAATATATAAACACACGAAACACAGATTACATAGGGGGTATTCGCAACATTAATCTATGCTGCCTTCAGTCACAAAGCGTCCGGTTATTACTAGAGGCTATACCAACTCCCGGCATGGGGAGGGGTTACTTGAATTCAAATTGTGGCCTGCTGAAAACCAATGAGCTATAACACCTGATTGATGTTAAATTAAACTTGTTCGTTTTACAAAGATCTCCGGTATCATACCCTGTTATAACCATATTAGATGAATTCAAACCGCTCTGATCAGTTTATTTTGTGATTGGTGACCCTTTCTGTGGGGAGACAGACCTGTTCAGACACTGAGAGGGGAGAGCAGGGTGAGAGTCTGCATGGAGCTGCACGTAAGCAAACCATACAGGCGCTGTTATTGTATTATTTTGAGTCCGCTGTGGTAGAGCGTTGTTTTGGGTCCACCAGACACTGAGGGCATATGAGGTGAGAGAGTCTGCAGATTTGCCAACAAGCGAGAACCACAGAGCGTTATATTGTATTATTTTAGGTCCGGCCAGTGGTGAGCGTTGTTTATCCGTTCAGACACTGAGAGGGAGAGCAGAGAGGAGAGGTGAGAGTCTGCATGGAGTCACAATGTGTTTTAAACCACAGCGCTGTTATTGGTATTATTTAGTGTCCGGGTGGTGTGGTAGAGCGCGTTGTTTTATCCGTTCAGACACTGAGGGAGCAGAGAGGGAGGAGAGTATTCATGATTTCACAATGTGTTTATAACCACAGGAGCGCGTTACGTATTATTTGAAAGTCCGCCAGTGTGGTAGGAGCGCGTTGTTCATCCAGACACTGAGGAGTATAGAGAGGTGAGAGGTTCCATATTTGCCAATGTGTTTATAAACTGAGCGCTGTTATATTGTATTATTTGAGGTCCGGGTTGTAGTGTGGTGTTGTTTTATCCTGTTCAGACACGAGGAGCAGAGAGGGGAGGTAAGAGAATTGCATGGAGCTCATAACGTGTTTATAAACCACAGAGCGCTGTTATATTGTATTATTTTGAAAGGTCCGGTTGTGTGTAGAGTTGTTTATCCGTTCAGACACTGAGGGAGCAGAGAGGGAGGGAGGCTGTATGGAGTCAATGTGTCATAAACCACAGAGCTGTTATATTGCATTATTTTGTGTCCGGTGTGGTAGGAGCGTTATTTTATCCAACCACTGAGGGTATAGGGGAGAGTCAGCATGGAGCTCTACAATGCTTATAAACTACAGAGCGCTGTTATACAGGTATTTTGAAAGGTCCGGTTGTAGTGGTAGAGTTGTTTGTCCAACAGGACACTGAGGAGTAAGTAGGCTCGTGGCGGAGCTCACAATGAACCACAGAGCGCTATATTGTATTATTTTTGTTGTCCGTTGAAAGTGTAGGAGCGTTGTTTATCCGCTCAGACAAATTTGAGGGTGTTGAGAAAAAAGAGAGTCTGTGCTACTTCAATGTGTTTATAAACTATGAGCTGTTATATTGTATTATTTTAAAGGTCCTAGGTGTGTGGTAGGAGGTTGTTTATCCGTTCAGACACTGAGGGAGAGCAGAGAGGTGAGAGTCTGCATGGAGTTTCAAATGTGTTATAAACTGAGCCGTTATATTACATATTATTTGAAAACTGCTGTAGTGGTAGAGTTATCATCCTGTCAGACACTGAGGGAGCAGAGAGGTAAGAGTCTGCATGGCCTACAATGTTTATAAACTACAGAGCGCTGTTATATTGGTATTATTGAAACCGCCAGGTGTAGGAGCGTTGTTTATCCGCTCAGAGACTGAGGAGAGCAGAGGAGGTGAGAGGTCTGTGGGACCTCTACAATGTGTTTTGCAACCACAGAGCGCTGTTATATTGTATTATTTAAGGTCCGTTGTGGTGTGGTAGAGTTGCTAATTATCCGTCGACACTGAGGGAGAGCAGAGGAGGCAGCTCATGAGCTCACAATGTTTATAACCACAGAGTGCTGTTATATTGTATTATTTGAAAGTCCGGTTGTAGTGTAGAGCGTTGTTTTACCCGTTCAGACACTGAGGAGCAGAGAGGTTCGCGAGCTCACAAATGGAGCTATATTGTATTATTTTGAAAGGTCCGCCAGTGTGGTAGAGCTGCTGTTTTATCCACCAGACACTGAGGAGAAAGGAGGGAGGTGAGAGGTCGTACATTTCCACAACACATTTGAGGTCTGGGTTGTGTGTGTAGGAGCGCATTTTATCCGCCACTCAGACACTGGAGGGAGAGCAGAGGAGGAGAGTCTGTAAGGGAGCTCTGCTAATGTGCCGAGAAACCAGAGCTATATTGTATTATTTGAGTGTCCGTTGTGGTGAGCGTGTTACTATCCGTCAGACACTGAGGAGAGCAGAGAGGTGAGAGTTCATGGATTTCACAATGTGTTTACAAACCAGAGCTGTTATATTGTATGAAAGGCCTGCTGTAGTGTGGTAGGAGCAGCATTTTGAACTGCTCAGACACTGAGGGAGAGCAGAGAGGTAAGAGAGCCTGCATGGAGCCTTCATGTGTTTATAAACCATGAGCGTTGCTATTGTAATATTGAAAGGTCCGTTGTGTGTAGGGAGCGTTGTTTTTATCCGTCAGACACTGAGGGAGAGCAGAGAGGGGAGGTAAGAGAGTCTGCATGAGCTTACAATGTTTAAACCAGAGCTGTTATATTGTACATGGAGTCCGGCCAGTGTGTAGATTGTTTGTGTGTGTGTTGTATTTAGCCATGGCTGTGTCGCCGCTTACTTTATTCAGCCCCAGTTGTGCTCCGTACAAGTGGCTCAAAGTTGCACCGAGTGGCGGTTGGCAGATGATTGAGTCAGGTTGAAAACATCTACGAGTAAATATTGTCTTTACACCCGGCTTATTTTTATTTATAAGCTTTTGTTTTTTCTATTCGTGAGACCACAGAACTTAGAGACACCACGGGGAAGTTTTTTTTTTTATAAACGATCAAATATTTTCAGTATCAACAATTATTACTACTGAGGAGGCACGTGTACCAGAATTGTAGCAGTGCATTCCAAATAATATGACTGGCATTACACCGACATGATCACGCATGGAAACCGCTTGTCCTTCTTAATGTGTTTCTTAGTTGCGTTTAAACATTCTTTCAATGAAGTGTACTTTGCTCGCGTTTATTCTGCTGGTATCATTTGAACACTGAGGAGACTTAATCAAACTCGTGTTGAGCGTCAGGTTTTAATAAGCACTGAAAGAAACTGTTTATTTTGACAGGATATCTGTACTACACCAGGGCAATATGGTTTACAAGCCTTGCTTTCAGTGCTGCACCTCTTGATCACCAAAGAAATTTTTCCCTCCTTCTTGAACCACCTTTACACCTTAATCTGTATTCTGTAACTGCAGCATGTATACATCTGTGAAAGTGAACTAAAGCAACAATAGCGTAAAAAAATCTTGTTCTCCTTGAATCAACAAACACATTTTCAGATCTGAAGAAAGGACATCACTGGAGGAGACGGTCAGAGCAGTGACTAGAGCACTAGAGCCGTGCTGCATCCCACTGACAATACCTGAAGTAAGGCCTCTTCTGTTCATTCAACTTCAATCAGCTTCATACTGGCTCTATTGTCTCATTGTAACTGGAAAGTGTGTCAGAACAGTCATGTGTTTTCAGGATTGTAATTGTGTGCAATGCTTTGTTTATTATTGTGACATTGTTGCTTAATATTACAGAAAGAAACGCATCTGAAAGGGCTAAGAGTTTAGCACAAGAATGCGCGTTACAGTTCAATTAATCTCTGTTATTTACACAGATTAAAAAAGGGCTGATCACTTGCTTTTTAAATTCATTTTTCGCAGATCTCTTTCCATGACTCACTCGATCATTTAAGTGAACAGTACTCAGTAAGTTATTGCTCTGCACACAGAGGTGTCCTCAAATCAATACTATGTAAGTTATTACTCTGCACAGAGGTGTTCTTCAAATGAATACTATAAGTTATTGCTCTGCACACAGAGGTGTCTCAAATCACTATGCGTAAGTTATTGTTTGCACACAGAGGTGTCCTCAAATCAATACTATGCAAGTTATTGCTCTGCACACAGAGAGGTGTCTCAAATCAATACTATGTGTTATTGCCTGGCACACAGAGGTGTCCTCAAATCAATACTATGTGTTATTGCTCTGCACACAGGTGTCTCAGATCAATACTATGTGTTATTATTGCACAGAGGTGTCTCTCAAATCGGTCACTATGTGTTATTGCTCTGCACACAGAGGTGTCCTCAAATCAGTACTATGCAAGTTGGTTGCTCTGCACACAGAGGTGTCCTCAAATCAGTACTATGTAAGTTATTGCTCTGCACACAGAGGTGCCCCCAAATCAATACTGTGTGTTATTGTTGCACACACAGAGGTGTCCTCAACCAGTACTATGTGTTATTGCTGTACACACAGAGGTGTCCTCAACCAATACTATGCAAGTTATTGCTGTACACAGAGGTGTCTCAATACTATGTGTTATTGCTCTGCACACAGAGGTGCCTCAAATCAATAATATGCAAGTTATTGCTCTGCACACAGAGGTGTCCTCAAATCAATACTATGTGTTATTGTTTGCACACAGAGGTGCCTCATCAATACTATGCAAGTTATTGTTTGCACAGAGGTGTCTCAAATCAATACTATGTGTTATTGTTTGCACACAGAGGTGCCTCAAATCACTATGTGTTATTGCTCTGCACACAGAGGTGTCCTCAAATCAATACTATGTAAGTTATTGCTCTGCACACAGAGGTGTCTCAAATCAAATACTATGCAAGTTATTGCCTGGCACACAGAGGTGCTCAAATCAATACTATGTAAGTTATTGCTCTGCACACAGAGGTGCCTCAAATCAATACTATGTGTTATTATTGTTTGCACACAGAGGTGCCTCAAATCAATACTTGAGTAAGTTATTACCTGCACACAGAGGTGCCTCAAATCACATTTATGCAAGTTATTGCTCTGGTACACAGAGGTGTCCTCAAATCAATATCATGTGTTATTGCTCTGCACACAGAGAGGTGTCTCAAATCAATACTATGTGTTATTGTCGCACACAGAGGTGTCTCAAATCAATAATTTATGCAAGTTATTGCTCTGCACACAGAGGTACCAAATCAATACTTATGTGTTATTGCTCTGCACACAGAGGTGTCTCAAATCAATACTGTGCGTTATTGCTCATTAACAGAGGTGCCTCAGATCACTATGCAAGTTATTGCTCTACACACAGAGGTGCCTCAAATCAATACTATGTAAGCATGTTTGCACACAGAGGTGTCTCAATCAATACTATGCAAGTTATTGCTCTGCACACAGAGGTGTCCTCAAATCACTATGTGTTATTGTTTCACACAGAGGTGTTCTAAATCAATACTATGTGTTATTGCTCTGCACACAGAGGTGTCTCAAATCAATACTATGTAAGTTATTGCTCTGCACACGAGGTGCTCTCAAATCAATACTATGCGTAAGTTATTGCTCTGCACATGAGGTGCCTCAAATCAATACTATGTTATTGCTCTGCACACAGAGGTGTCTCAAATCAATACTATGCAAGTTATTGCCTGCACACAGAGTGTGTCCTCAAATCAATACTATGTGTTATTACAGTACACAGAGGTGCCTCAAATCAATACTATGCAAGTTATTGCTCTGCACACAGAGGTGTCTCAAATCAATAATATGCAAGTTATTGCTCTGCACACAGAGGTGCCTCAAATCAATACTATAAGTTATTGGTTTCACACAGAGGTGCCTCAAATCAATACTATGTGTTATTGCTCTGCACACAGAGGTGCCCTCAAATCAACACATGTGTTATTGCCTGCACACAGAGGTGCCTCAAATCAATACTATGTGTTATTACAGTACACAGAGGTTCTCAAATCATCAATACTATGTGTTATTGCTCTGCACATGAGGTGTCTCAAATCACTATGTGTTATTGCTGTACACACAGAGGTGCCTCTAAATCAATATGTGTTATTGCTCTGCACACAGGAGGTGTCTCAACTAATACTATGTAAGTTATTAAGGTACATGAGGTGTCTCAAATCAATACTATGCAGTTATTGCTCTACACACAGAGGTGTCCTCAAATCAATACTATGTAAGTTATTGTTTGCACACAGAGGTGTCCTCAAATCAATACTATGTAAGTTATTGTTGCATTACAGAGGTGCCTCAGATCAATACTATGTGTTATTGCTCTGCACACAGAGGTCCTCAAATCAATACTATGTAAGTTATTGCTCTGCACACAGAGGTAAGTTCAAATCAATACTTCATGTGTTATTGCTGCACACACAGAGGCCTCAAATACTATGTGTTATTGTTTCCACACAGAGGTGTCCTCAAATCAATATGCAAGTTATTGCTGCACACAGAGGTGCCCCCAGATCACTATGTAAGTTACGTTGCACACAGAGGTGCCTCAGATCACTATGTTATTGCCTGGCACACAGAGGTGTCTCAAATCAATACCATGCAAGTTGACACTCCACAGAGGTGCCTCAAATCAATACTATGCAAGTTATTGCTCTGCACACAGAGGTGCCTCAAATCAATACTATGTGTTATTGCTCTGCACACAGAGGTGCCTCAGATCAATACTATGTAAGTTATTGCTCTGCACACAGAGGTGTCCTCAAATCAATACTATGCAAGTTATTGTTGTACACACAGAGGTGTCTCAAATCAATACTATGTGTTATTGTCGCACACAGAGGTGTCCTCAAATCAATACTATGTAAGTTATTGCTCCACACAGAGGTGTCTCAAATCAATACTATGTTGGTTGCTCTGCACACAGAGGTACCAAATCAATACTATGCAAGTTATTGCTCTGCACAGAGGTGTCCTCAAATCAATACTATGCAAGTTATTGTTTGGCACACAGAGGTGTTCAAATCAATACTATGTGTTATTGTTTGCACACAGAGGTGTCCTCAAATCAATACTATGTGTTATTACCTGCACACAGAGGTGTCTCAAATCAATACTATGCAAGACAAATACTGACATGGCGCTGGCTGATCAAGGGAGGAGTTCTGGTAGTGTCAAAGGGGAAGCTACGGACTGGTTTTTATAGTGAATACGTTGTTAGACATTTCATTATTAACTGCACCTGTCCCTGTGACGGTTTACTGTCTGAGACAACGAACAAACCCATTTATTTAATTGCGGTTTTGATTTTAACGCCTGCTTTTAAAATGTAATTGTATATAAAATGTAAGGAAATACTGACGGTTAAATATTTTTAAATGTCTGTTAAATGTTTATTCACTTGGGAAGAGGTCAGAGGTCAATAAAAAAGGAAGATGTTTGACCTAAAAGATCGCGGGACCCGAGTGTAGAAGCTGTAGCACGTTTGCACTTTTGTCTGTGTTCGATACTGCACTACTTACTTGTTTTGGATTTGTTTACAATATCACCCACTTGAATATCCAGAGGCGAATTGTTTTTAAAAGAAAGCCTTGCCGTCTATATGCTGTTTTTATGGAATTTCTAAGTAAAGACTTGGAACTGAATTACTGCTTGTGACCGAATTACTACTGCTCTGCACACAACACTGCCAGGAAGCGATATGAACCCCGATTTCTAAGTTTTGTAATAGTTCAGGACAACGCAGCTCGGCGCCGCGACATTTGGTGGCAGCTACGCGGGATTATTTTCGTTTGGACAGTTTCGAACTGTGCCGAGAGTTTTTTAAACTTGTGCTGTGTTACAAAAATGGCAGAAAGAGTGTTGACCAGAGGAAAACTAGCAGCACGTGAACAAGAAACTGAAAGAGAGAGTAATATAGTCAGTGGGGATTCTACGGAAGAATCAGCAAACGAAGGATTGGAACCAGACACAGCAGGCATCTACACGAAAATCGGGTGCCAGGAAAGGGAAGTAGAGCACGCCTAAACTAGCCAGGGATGTGGCAGTACCAGGGGCTAATCTGCAAACATGTTGGCATTTTTATGCAGTTCGGAAACCGACAGGGGAAGAGAGGAAAGGCCGAGAACGAGCGGAGCGAAACCGGGAGGGAGGAAGCAGCTGGCTGCAGTGGATGGAAATGCTATGCAGCAGTGCAATGTTAGCAGAGCGTCCCTTCAGCACAGGAACTGGGCCAACCACAGCAGCAGTCCGGGGCTCCAGCATCTGATGCAAGAGTGGACAGGTTTGAAATTAACAGTTATCTGAAGAGATGATATTGAATGTTATTTAACCTGTTTGAAAGAGTAGTTACATTATGTGGAATGACAGGCAACGTGGACTGTAAGGTTGGAAAACTACAGTTAACTGGTAAAGTACACGCTGCATATGTTAGTATGGCATGAGAAGATTATGTAAGAGTTAAAAGAAGTACTTTTGAAACGGTACTATATCTGTGAAGAAACATATAGACAGAGGTTTAGGAAGCCGCTTGTCAAAAGGATGAACGTTTCAGAGACTTATATAAAATGCTTAAAGGACTTGTGTAATAAGTGGATTCGCCCTGAAGAGAAAAATATTAACAATGTCCTTGAAGTAATAATTATGGAACATTCTTGAAAGTTTTAACCCAGAAGTTCAAATCTGGGTTAAAGAACGCAAGCTTCCAATCGGGCCAGGAAGCAGCAGAACTTGCTGATGATTATACTGTTGCAAGGAGGAGGCAAGGTGAAAGAGAAATATGCAGTATGATGCGTTTGTGCACGAAAAGAAAACAGTACTGAATCGGCAACAATGGATGTTTGTCTGAGAAATGGAACGGGTGGAGAGGCCACAGCGGAATTTTTGATAAACCATTTCCTATAAGTGTCACAACCGCGGCTGTGTGGGAGAAAGAGCGATTACAGCGAGATACCGCCCACTCAGTGGCTGCCAGAGAACAAGGGGTTGGAGCAGCCTTCACAACTAGACAGTGAGTTGAATGGTCCCTTTTACTTGAACTTGAGTTGAGGCAGTGCCATGGTTACACAGCGCTAATAGACAGTGGAAGTGACCAAACGTCAGAGCAAGATTTTGTAAGGACTGATAAATTGAACACTGAAAGACTGTGCATATTCAGTGTGTACACGGGGATAAACACACACCCCACTGCCCAATTGAATTTTGGGATTCAGGGCGAAAGACATCAGCTTTCAGGTGGGTGTGGGAAGGACCCTAAGCCAAGACCAGTTGTAATTGGACATAGTCCTATATTCCAGAAGTTAATGGAGATGCTTTAACTAAAACTGTATACAGAATTACTATAGGGCACAAGCTCAACAGGCAAGCGAACTAGAGGAATAGCCTTTAAAGTTTTTCATGACTTGTTTACAGTATCACAAACTATATAAAACCCGAAGGCAGCGAGCAGAAAGACTGACGGGACAAGGGAGGATCTGTGAACGATTCAGGGGTCCACTCTTCCATCAGCGGAGAGTGAGGCATGGAGTTGGAGATACATCAGTTGGACCATTGTGACATTGGAGAACTGCAACATCAGGACACCACTTTACAACCTCCTTGTTTCATACCCCTGCAGCCAGAAGACAGCCAGAGTTTTGTTGAAGGAGGCACAACTTATAGGCAGCGGATAGTGTTGAGCACAGGAAACTCAAGAATGTGGTAGAGCATTGATCCTGAGCTAGCACACAGTATTCCTTGGCTGGCCATTTGGGCCGCAACAAGACTGTGAGTAGAGGACTTCAAAATTTTACTGGCCGGACCAGCCGCTGATGTAAAAGCTATACTGTCAATCATGTGAATTGTGTCAGAAAAACCCTGTAAACAAGAGACAACTGATAGAGCTAAATTAATTCCATTACCTGTGATTACTGAACCTTCAGTAGATTGCTAAGTGGATATCGTAAGTACTGGATCTAGGTCTGGTTACAAATAATATTTTAGTTATTTATATTATGCCACGGTATCCAGAAGCAACCTTCAGTTCATAGATGCAAAACATATTGCTCAAGAGTTGGTACATGTCTTTTTCGGTCAGGAATTCATCAGAAATATTGATGGACCAAGGTACAAACTTTGTGAAGTTTATTGCAGGAAACGTACAAATACAAGTTGGCATAAAGGATTAAACTAGCCCTTACCATCCACAGTCCGACAGGTGTTATGGAGAAATTTAATGGCACATTAATTCGAATGCTTAAAAGTTTGTTCAGGATGATGTTAAAGATTGGGACAAATATTCCTTTACCTGTTATTTGTTTACAGGAGGTGCCACAGGATCTCAACACAGGTTTTGCACCTTTTGATGGTTTCCCATGGTCGTCAGCCAAGAGGCTCCTCTAGATGTTAAAAGAAACATGGGAGAATGTACTACAACTAAAGAGAGTGTGGCTTCCTACTTGATTAAAAATGAGAGAGAAACTGGCTAAAAAGGATAAAGATATTGTGAAAGAGAATATGTCAAAAAGCTCAAACAAAACAGAAAACTTGGTATGATCATAGAGCAAAAGATAGAGATTTTGATCCAGGGCTCAGAGGGGTATTGTTACTTTTACCCAGTTCTGAGAATAAGTTGTTGGCCCATTGGCAAGGCCTATACCGGTAATTAGGAAAATTGGGAAGTGGATTATGAGATATTACTCCCTGATAAGAAAAAGAAGGCTAACTTGAAGGAATCCACTAAAGCATTGGTGCCAACCGAAGGGTGTTAATGTTGTAGCTCAGCACTATCTGATTGTGAGAGGGATACATTGGATATGGAGCGATAATTTGTAATAATTGCTTACTTGTCAAGCGGACAAACCTTATAATTGGTCCTGAACTGTCTAAGATCTAAAGGGCAGAAATGGATTCTTTTGGAAATCGATACGATGTGATAATGTAAGTTTGGGAGAACCACTGTAATTGAACATCACATACACAGGTAACCTAAATCCAAATCAAAACCCCAGAGTACCCATTCGACATGAAACAGGGATTCAACAATGCTGGAAGCTGGGGTTATTGAAGTTTCACAGAGTGAATGGCTTCTCCCATAGTTCTCGCAGAATCTAAAAAGGATAGTAGTACTAGACTTTGTGTAGATTATAAAATTAACAAAGGTTCGAGATTTGACGCTATCCAATGCCCAGAATCGATGATATAATAGAGAAACTGTAAAATGCTAAATTTATTACAACACTGGACCATATCGTGGGTATTGGCAAGTTCCATTGTCTGGAAAGTTCTAAGGAAATAGCTGCTTTATAACCCTTTGGTCTGTACCAACATAATGTTATGCCATTTGGTCTGCATGGAGCCCACACATTTCGAATAATGGTAGATCGACTGTTGTTGGGTGCTGAGGACTTGCAGCCGCATACCCAGACATCCGGCTTTTAGTGTGGATTTATATTTTTGCCAGACCAGGTGCCAGCGTTAAATTCCTTGAGAAATGCTGGCTGGTCTGAGCAGATCCAGTAAAGCACTGCATAGAGTGCAGGATGCGCCCTATAGTCTGGACGCCGCGAGCTCGAGTCCAGTTATCTTTGCCAACCGGGAGACGGAGCTCCAGGGCGCAGCTCAGCTGGCCGAGCATCGCCTGGGGAGGGAGGCACGAGGCCGTCAGGTGCTCTCAGCTCACCGCCGCACCAGCCGACCCCTGTAGTCTGGCCGGGCACTGTAGGCTTGCCTGTAATATGCCCGACGCCGCGCGAACCTCTGGACGCTGTAGCTCTTTGGGTGGCTGTACGGTGAGTCCGCAGTGTGAAAAGCGGTCGGCTGATTGCAGCACACGCTTCGGAGTGAAATAGTTCACTTTCCGAGTCAGCGCAGGGGTGGTAGCGGTGAGCTGAGAGCATAATAAAATAATTGGTTATTCCAAATTGGGGAGAAATAATAATAAAATAATTACAACGACTAAATTCATAAAAGAAAAATTAAAAAAAAGAAATGCTGGGTTGACTGTAAATCCTGGGAAGTGTGCATTTGGTATGGTAGAGGTGCATTACCTTGGACATGTACTTGAAGGGGCACTATACAGCCTGAAAGAGTAAATACAGATGAAAAGTATTACCCTAGACCAGAAACAAAACAGGTAAGGGTATTTAGGTCTGACTTATTATTACTGTGTTTGTGCCAAATTTTAAGATAGCTCATGAGCTGTTTAAAAAGAAAGAGCCTAAGAAGGTTAATTGACTGAATACTTTGTACTGAAGCATTTAATCAGCTGAAACTTGTGTTATGCTCTGAGCCAATTTTTGGCTAGTCCAGATTTCTCTCTCCCTTTATGGGGGGCAGAAACACCCAATCGTATATATGGAGTTTGAAGTTGTTATCCGTGGGAAAGAAATTATTTCACTATTGAGAAAAGAGTACTGGCACTCAAGGGGCGGTTGAGTGCCCACGGTACTATTTATTGGGTTGAAAGTTTGTAGTTCAGACCGGACGGCAACCCTTTGAGATGGCTGGATCAAATGAAGGACAAGAACGCCCGGGTTGACTCGGCTGGAGTCTCTTCTTACAACCCTTTTGCTTGAAATACAGTATAGAGCTGGTATTAATGCTAATGCGGACGCTTTATCTCGCTGTATATGGGCACAGGAGAATAAGCAGTTAGCATAAGCACCCTTTGTTAAATATGCTCAACTGGGGAAGGGGGAGGAATGTGACAGTTTAGCCGTCTGGAGATAATGAACAAACCCATTTATTAATTGCCTGCTTTTGATTTTAATGTCTGTTTTAAAATGTAAGATTCTGATTTTTAAAAGTAAAAGACTCTGAACTGAATTACATTAAGCCAGACTGAATTACTACTGCTCTGCACACAACACCGCCAGGAAGTGACTTGAACCCTGATTTCTAAGTTTTGTAATAGTTCAGTCATTAAAGAAGAGACTGAACTGGAGCCTGTCCATTAAAGAAAGAGACTGAACTGGAGCCTGTCCACATGAAAGAAGAGACTGAACTGGAGGCTGTCCACATTAAAGAAGAAGAGACTGAACTGCAGCCTGTCCACATTGAAGAGAAGTCTATTGGCTGCTTGTTTAAGGATACAGAAAAATATCCCTGCCAAAGATATCACATCAATGTAATGAATGTGGGAAGAGTTTCAGCTGGCCAGGAAACCTAAAAAACACACCAGCGAATTCACACTGGAGAGAAGCCATATCAATGTACTGAATGTGGGGAGAGCTTCGGTCAGGCCAGGAGGCCTAAAAGACACCATCGATTTCACACTGGAGAGAAGCCATATCACTGTTTTGAATGTGGGAAAAGCTTCACTGAGAAAGGAACACTAAACAAACACCAGCGAATTCACACTGAGAGAAGCTGTATCAATGTACTGAATGTGGAAAGAGCTTTAATGTGTCAGGAGGCCTAAAAAGACACCATCGATTTCACACTGAGAGAAGCCGTATCACTGTTTTGAATGTGGGAAAAGCTTCACTGAGAAAGGAACACTAAACAAACACCAGCGAATTCACACTGGAGAGAAGCCGATCAATGTACTGAATGTGGGAAGAGCTTTAATGTGTTAGGAAGCCTAAAAAAAAGACACCATCGATTTCACACTGGAGAGAAGCCGTATCACTGTTTTGAATGTGGGAAAAGCTTCACTGAGAAAGGTAAACTAAAAATCACCAGAGAATTCACACTGGAGAGAAGCCATATCAGTGTGTTAAATGTGGGGAGAGCTTCAGTGGGTTAGAACCTAAAAAGACACCAGCGAATTCACACTGAGAGAAGTCATATCAATGTACTGAATGTGGGAGAGCTTCAGTGAGTCAGGAAGCCTAAAATAGACACCAACGCATTCACACTGGAGAGAAGCCGTATCACTGTGTTAAATGTGGGGAGAGCTTCAGTCAGTTAGGAAACCTAAAAAAGACACCTCAGCGAATTCACACTGGAGCCAGCCTCCCTCCTCCCAGTCCCTCACCTCTCCACCCTGCTTGTTTGAGTGTGGAGAGCTGTCTGATTCTTGTCTCTCTCTCACCCTGCAGTAAATGAAGGGGTCCCCAGGAGTGAGAGCCAGCCTGAATCCAGAGACACTGAGAAGGGGAGCGTGTCAAACTGAAGGAGACAGACCCATTCTTTCAGAATGAACTGCATTGAAACGGTCCATTGTCGGATGTGGTCCCACATTGCAATTATTCCTATCAGGTCCATTGTCGGACCTGGTCCCATCATTGAAATTATTGGGGTAGCTTCAGGTCCATTGTTGGACCTGGTCCAATTCAATTCCTATCAGGTCCATTGTTGGACCTGGTGGACATTGCAATTATTCATATTAGGTCCATTGTCGGACCTGGTCCCACATTGCAATTATTCCTATCAGGGTCCATTGTAGAGACCTGGTCGACATTGCAATTATTCCTATTAAAAAATCCATTGTCGGACCTGGTCCGACATTGCAATTATTCCTATCAGGTCCATTATCGGACCTGGTCCGACATTATTATTATTCCTATCAGGTCCATTGTCGGACCTGGTCCCACATTGCAATTATTCCTATCAGGTCCATTGTCGGACCTGGTCGTTTGACATTGAAAAATTATTCCTATCAGGTCCATTGTGGGACCTGGTCCCACATTGCTGAATTATTCCTATCAGGTCCATTGTCGGACCTGGTCCCACATTACTAACAATGTATTCCTATCAGGTCCATTGTTCGGACCTGGTCCCACATTTTGCAATTATTCCTATCAGGGTTCATTCACGGACCCTGTCCGACATTTTATATGTAATAACCCGCGGGTTTCTAGTCGTTTATTCTCTGGAAAAAGCGAGAAAACCATTCAAAAGTGGGAGCGACAGGAGCCGAGATAAGTCGAAAAAAAAAGGACGTATCTCATGAATAGTCATACATGGTATCAGGTATCAGATAAACGGGCGGTCATAAGTAAACAAGCTTCTTTTGATGAACTGAGCAGCACAGAGAACACGGACATTTGCAGAGCTTTTCTGAGATGTTATAGTAATAAAATAATGACTTGATCGCATTATTGACGGAGTTTGGTGATAAAACGCAAGTGATCAGGAGATGATTGATAGGTATGTCGACTATTATTATTATCATTATTATTTATTTCTTACATAGGTGAAACATTATCCTGTTAACGATAAAAGTGTGTGGGCTGGAGATGCCTAGTGAGTGCTTTGTTGATATCCAGTAAATTTTAAACCAGTGCATTTTGACTGTGGAAAAAAATACTTTTAAACATCTTCTTGAGACCATTTGATGTTGTGGCAAACTTTTGGATCTTTGCTGAGTGTTTAAAGCGCTCCATAAGGACCTTTTATTTGATTGTGTCGCATGTTCCCATGTATTGTTGCTAAAACTGTTTTAAAGGTGTATGTATTGTTTTAATTTATTTTTTACATTTTGACCACTTTTTTAAACTTTTAAATTGCATTCACTGTCTCAAGATGGCTTCCATTGTTTGACCCGCATGGACCTCTCAGAACTTTCCCATCATCCTCCTGCTCACATGTAACACAATAAAATAAAAAGGTCCTTCTTCACCCTTTAAGTACCGAGAATGCTCAATGAAGATGTGTTGTATTTGGAGCCCTATCATTTTAGTAGAGCAAGTCTATAAATATACTGTAAAACATACGCTTGCAAGCAAACAATTCACAAAATGTGCATTTACTCAAATCTGCAAAACCTACATGCTACAACATTACCATCATTACTACATTCATAGTTTGTAAAGTTTATGAATAATTGATCTAAACAATCTGCAGAATGAAGTTGCCTCAGACTGTTTGACAGTAACAGAGCTGGTGCATTTTTGTGGAATCACCATTAGCTGTTTATTCTTTTTGGGCAAAATATGGCTTGTTTTTGTATCTTGTATCAGTATGATATCATTAGAGTGACAATGCAGTACATTCCAAAGGCAGGCTTAGTTATTTAGAAAAGGATTTCATTGAAATTGAGTTTGAGTTCCTGTATGTTTTCCAGTATCTGTGTATATAAAGGGCACATTATTATGTTTCCATTACCTCTGTATGTAAAAGGTTTGTCATTGTTTAAACTGTCAATGATTCCTGAGATACAGATCTGCAGTGGAACTGAACAAACCCAAGGGAGACATTGGAAAATACAAACTTGTCAAAGGGGGGTTTGATAATATGGGCTTGTGGTGAATATTCCCTGAATATGATATTAATACATGAAAGTGTATTATAAATGTAACTGGACAGATTAATGAAATCTGTGTCTTGAAGAAAAAGGGCTCCTTTCCTGCAGACACACTGAACTGTGTGACCCCTGAACTAGGGAGCAGGGCTGGGTGGCATCTGACTGGATTAGGCTGAAAGGACAGTTGAATTCTGTACAGATAATTCCTGGCGGCAACAAGAAGCGGTTTGACACGAGGAAGACAAAAGCATCGATGTCCTTTGAAAAGGACATTAAACATCAAAGGACTGAGTTTTAAGGTGCAAGATGAACAAATGACCTAATGCAGATAGCAACCTAGCATAGAGAAATGCTATAAATATTCAAGCAAAACTAAACATGTTGTGCTCCACTTTGATTGCTAAACTAATTGCTGTCACTCTGCTATGCCAAGCTGCAACTCCGGGACTGTGACTGAGAACACGACCCAAAAAGGGAAGGCAAGCTAGTAAACGACCAAATACAAAGAGTCTGAGTCTGCTGTACCTAAGCCAGTATAGTTCCAGTTGCGTTTTCCTCTCATGAAACTAAATTAATTAATTGTAACACTATCACGCACAATTAAAATGTTAATTGTTTAGTTTGTAACACCTTGTGTGTGAAATAACGTTTTAGTGAAACTTGATGAAGTAACTATAAGTAATCTAACTCATAGTTGTATGAAGAATTTATTTTAAAGTAAACTTGCTATATCGATAAACAATTTACTATTAGTAAGCTTAGTGTGATCTATTGTAAGATTGTCTGAACCATTTCAGTTTGGGCTGTATGTGTGTGTGTGTGTGTGTGTGTGTGTGTGTGTGTGTGTGTGTGTGTGTGTATCATGTGTCATATTTCACTGGTCCTGCTAGATGTTTTAATGCAGGCTGAGAGCTTTGACTGACTGGAATAGACTACAGATATATGACCAAAGGTTTTGCCTCACTCTATAGAATGAACTAATTTTGCTTCATAAAGTCTAATGAAACCTGCTGAATAATGTTACGTTAACATATTGAATTACAGTGATTTGTAGTTTTGCATATACTGAATGAAAAAGTGACAGATATTGAAATAAATTGACATTTTGAAATCTATGATGAAGTACTGTACTACTATTATGACATCCAGTAGACTTTTGTGATATCCTTGTGTAGTTTCTTTGATTACACAATGTTAAATAAGTTATGAATTGTACCAAAAATTCTAGGTGATGCTAAACTTTTGTCTGAGCTGCACATATAAATCAGCACTGCCATTAAAATAGAATGTTTAAATCTTTATATATTGTGTATCAATTGCATCCTATAAGACAGTGTGAAGTGTAGATCATGCTATTAAAAGAGAACACCTTTACACATTTCACTATTCAGAAGCCACTAATAAACTTTGCATTGATTTTACACTGAACTGTTGTGAAGTGTTTTTTCTTTATTGCTTTACTGCTCGGCTCCACTATTTGTGCTGCCTGTCTAGGAGAAGAGAAGTCTATTAATCCAAACAGCATGCAGATTGATTTAGATTGGATCAGGAGCAATGGATCCTCAAACAGGTTTGCACTGTACAGGGATGTCATGCATGCGGAAATGGAAAAACAACAAACAAAATCCAGCATTACTTTAAAACATTAAGGTCACTGTGACAGGAATGGCTGAGGGTCTGACGTCACGGCAGAAGAAGGGACAACAAAAAAAAAAGGTATGGTGCAGTGGCGCTGGGAATGCTTTTATTTAAAGCAAACAAAAAATAAATAAAATATTCAAATAAAAACACTGCTCACAGAGCAAAATAAAAGGGTAAACAAAAACAAATCACGAACACAAAATAAATCAAACACAGGTCAGGCTGGGCAGCTTGCCTTCACTGTTCCTATGTTATTTTCTTTTAGTGACTTTTTTAATCTCCGCCTCGTCTCTTTGACCTACAACACCCACCTAAAACACCCACCCCGAGCTAGAGTTGCTTTTTTTTTTTTATAACAGGTGACCATCTCCCGATTAGCAACAAATTAAATCACTTAATTCATTCGGGAGATGGCCACCTTCTGCACGAGTTTTAATTAATTATGTTGTGGATGGGCTGCCCATCCACACTAAACAAAACAAACTGGCTACGCCGTATTTAATCAAAACACAACACACATTTCACGACATAAATACAATACAATAAAAAAATAATACAAAATAAATACACTGCACTGGGGCGGAGGGGAGACTTATTGATCTAAAAATAAATAAACCATGTACAGGGCTGTCTAGCCCTGTTACAGTCACAGAAATCCAAACACCACTGCAGAGGTGCTTCATGGGGAGGAGCTTTGAGGTGGATCCTCAAAGCAGTTTTGAGGTGTACAGGGATGGAGCAGCTTTGAGGTGTTTCAAACAAAATCAGCATTACTTTAAGGTGTAAGGTCTGAAAAGAGCAGCTTTGAGGTGCTTCATGTGGAGCAGCTTTGAGGTGCTTCATGTGGAGCAGCTTTGAGAAACACATTTTGAAGCACACTTCTGGAGATTGATTACTAAAATATGTATTTTGAGGCAATCGAATGAGGGTCTTCATGTGTACTGTGAGGTGATGGAGCAGCAGTAAGGTGTTTCAATAATAATCTTTGAGGTTATTTAACTGGAGTGTTTGAGGTGTATGGGAGCAGCTTTGAGGTGCAAGCAGCTTTGAGGTGCTTCAAGGGGCTTTCAGGTGTTACAAATGGAAGCTTTGAGGTGCTTCACTGGAGCACCATTTGAGGTGCTTCATGTGGAGCAGAGGTGCTTCATGTGGAGCAGCTTTGAGGTGTTTCATGTGGAGCAGCTTTTGGAAACACATTTAGAAGCACACTTCTGGAGATTGATTACTAAAATATGCATTTTATTTTTAATCAAATGAGGGTCAAGTGGTACAAACAGTAACATGGAACAATAATAATCCTGGTTTGTTACCTTTAGTTTGTAGTTGCATTGGAACCCAAGGGCTGAAGCTGAAATGTATAGAAGGGGTTCAGACTGATACAAATGAACAAGGAAATGTCACCACACTAACAAGGACCATATTGGAAAAGGAAACATAATGACACCACAGAAATCTAATAGAGGTGTTATTAATGTCCAAGAATAAACTGGATTTTGGACTGCATTGAAAAAAAATAAAAGTAAAAATTCTGCCATCTACTGGTCACTTTTATGAACTGATTCAAATATTAAATTCAGAATCTTTAACAAAAAGCCACATTTGTGTTTGAACTGGTTTCTCCTTAATATGTTTGAAATCATGTTTAAATATACTTTCAATGAAGTGTACCTTTGTTTCCTTCACTAGTTTTATTCTGCTGGTATCATTTAAAACACTGAGGGAGACCTCAATTCCAAACTCGTGCTGTGGAACGTCACACAGGGTTTTTTTTAATATTGTTAAGTGAAAGAAACACATTTTTTATTTTGCTACAGGATATCTGGTACTATACTAGGTTAACATAAATACCAGTTTACAAGCCTTGCTTTCAGATAGTGAAATGGGCAGCAGTGTGGAGTAGTGGTTAGGGCTCTTGACCGGAGAGTCGTGGGTTCAATCCCAGGTGGGCGACACTGCTGCTGTACCCTTGAGCAAGGTACTTTACCTAGATTGCTCCAGTAAAAACCCAACTGTATAAATGGGTAATTGTATGTAAAACATAATGTGATATCTTGTAACAATTGTAAGTCGCCCTGGATAAGGGCTTCTGCTAAGAAATAAATAATAATAATAGTGTTGCACTTCCTTGATCACCTGGGGAGTGAAATTGTCCCCTCCCCTTGAACGGCTTCTTTCACAGTATCTTAAACTGTATTCTGTAATCTTATAGTGCTGTATACATCTGTGAAAGTGAACCGAAGCAAATAATATATGAGTTATATATAATAATAAAAAAAGCCTGTTCTCCTTGAACTAAACTAACACATTGAAACACATTTTCAGATTTGGAGTGGCTGGTAACGGCTCTCACCTGAAGAGAAGAAAGGACGCATTCACTGCAGCTCACCCATCAGAGGAAACCGCTAACGACTCCCTGTGGAAGAGAACAGAGAGGCTAACACCGGACAGCTGACACCCGGGGAGGGACTGACGTGTTGGGGGCGTGTTCTTGTACCTGGAACTGCGAGAGAGGGGTTTAAATCTGCAGTGAGGACTAGTCTAGTCACACAGATTACCTGTCGCTGTTAGTTTGAACTGCCTCTTTACCCTGGAGAGAAGAACCGAGACGGTCAGAGCGAGTGACTAGAGCCGTGCTGCAGATCCCACTGACAATACCTGAAGTAAGTGTCTCTCTCTATTATTATACTTTACAGTAAATATGAAATAGATTTCGCTAGATCTTCATGGCATGTAACGTTTGTCAATTAGCTGTTCTAATTCTGATTCGGGCTCACTTAACAGAATAATTCTACCGATTTCAAAGTTAGCAGTGCTCCAGTAAGCTTTTTATATCTGGAGCCTGCACTTTTGCACTTATGGTCACTTTTAAATAACTGCGTACAAACGTATGTCTTTTGTTATTGTAGACTTTTAGGTGTCCTGCTAATAAAAACATTGAGCGTATTCATAAACTGTTTTGCGCACGTGCATCAATACTCATTTAAAGCATGGCTGCGTAAAATATCCGCTAGTTTTAGTTTTTAAGAAGTTCTCCCAATCCAGCCGCAGAGACAAACAGTAACGATTCTGAACCGGTAACAGAATCGAATCGGGCTTTTACCTCTTTAACTGTTTGCAGCGTTCCATTTTATTTTCATGTATTTATTTCTTAGCAGACGCCCTTATCCCCACCTGGGATTGAACCCACGACCCTCCGGTCAAGAGTCCAGAGCCCTCACCACTACTCCCCACTGCTGCCCATCCGCCATGAATGACACATCATTACTCTGGAGGAGTTGCGTTTTGAGGACCTTTTGCATTTGTGCAGCAGTGGTGCCGACCATTTCATCACATTGTCGTTTGCATGCGTGGCGTTCACTCCGTTCAGTTTGTGTAACTCCAGCACTGGCGACTCTTTGAAAGGGAGCTCTTCTGCAATACAGTGAGCGCGCGGTGTTCATTCTTATGCACAGCCCCTCTTCCTGTGCTTTGCTGTGGGTTGATTCAGTTTGATGGAAACACACGGAGATGCTCTGCTCTGTAGGTTGCGTTTGCTTTCCTGAAATATGCTGCTGATCCTTTGCATGTCCTGCACGACTCTTCTGTTTAATTAGTGTTTTATTTCTTAAGCGGCTACAATAGGGCAGTGAAGCGAGCTGATTCTCGACCGAACCATTCAGTATACGAGAGGGGGGAGTGTTACACATAGAGTTAATAATGACGGTGTTTTAATCATGTGTGTATGAAACTGGTTATGAAAATATCTATTTAATATAAACAGCTGTACGTATTGTGTCTTGCATATACTAGTGCTTTACAATAATACCTGGTTGTCTGAATTTGTAATGTATTGGTGCTCATCTCTTTCAAATACGGGAACTCCTGTAGAGTTTAACTGCGGTTCAGTTGAGTGGAGGGCCGCGCAACGATTTTTGCCGCCCTAGGCAAACGAATTGATTTATTTCTGTTCTAAAATGGAACGTTTGCCTCTAAAAAAATCTTTTTGAACCTACAACCTTCAGCTTACAAGCGTGTTGTGTTAACTGTCAGCGCTACACGATTAGTTGAGACAAACAGTATTTTGAAAGATTGAAGTCAGCCAGCTGAAAATTCTCCAGACTGTTATATTTCGAATCAAACTTCATCTTCATCATCCTCATTCTGAGATTTTGAGCTGAAGCTCTGAAAATGGTTGGTTTCCTGTGAGTGTAACACTCATTGTGGTCCCTATTGGCACAATGAAGTATGGTTTCCTCTGTCTATGCTGGTTGATGAGAGTAACGCTATATTTGTGGTCCCCGCTGGACAAAAAAGAAACATCGTTTCTAAGAATTAGCTATGCTGAAGGACAGCCTATATACTTGGTAAAAGTGAAACATAAATAAATATTAATATAAATATTGAAATAAATGAATACATAGACGTGTGTAATTTATTTATTTATTTTGCTATCATATAAACAATGACATTTAGTACTGTATGAAATTAAATATTCAACAGTTCTTGTTCAATTGTATATTAGTGAAGATTTTTGTACATAAAGGTTGTCATGCTTTTATATACTTATAAAATATTGTAACGACCTGGACAATTGCTTTGTTGCAGGACTTGTTGTTCAGTTTGTATTGAAGGGGAATTGGGACGGGTCACGGCGTTAGTGAATGGGGAGAATGTGCAGGACTTTGTTCAGTTTGTATTCGAAGGGGAACGGACGGGTCACGGTGTTAGTGAATGGGGAGAATGTGTGCAGGACTTGTTGTTCAGTTTGTATTGAAGGAACGGACGGGTCACGGTGTTAGTGAATGGGGAGAATGTGTGCAGGACTTGTTGTTCAGTTTGTATTGGAAGGGAACGGGGCGGGTCACGGTGTTAGTGAATGGGGAGAATGTGCAGGACTTGTTGTTCAGTTTGTATTGGAAGGGGAACGGGACGGGTCACGGTGTTAGTGAATGGGGAGAATGTGTGCAGGACTTGTTCAGTTTGTATTGGAAGGAACGGACGGGTCACGGTGTTAGTGAATGGGGAGAATGTGTGCAGGACTTGTTGTTCAGTTTGTATTGAAGGAACGGGACGGGTCACGGTGTTAGTGAATGGGGAGAATGTGCAGGACTTGTTGTTCAGTTTGTATTGGAAGGGGAACGGGACGGGTCACGGTGTTAGTGAATGGGAGAAATGTGCAGGACTTGTTGTTCAGTTTGTATTGGAAGGAACGGGGACGGGTCACGGTGTTAGTGAATGGGGAGAATGTGTGCAGGACTTGTTGTTCAGTTTGTATTGGAAGGAACGGACGGTCACGGTGTTAGTGAATGGGGAGAATGTGCAGGACTTGTTGTTCAGTTTGTATTGAAGGAAGGGACGGGTCACGGTGTTAGTGAATGGGGAGAATGTGTGCAGGACTTGTTGTTCAGTTTGTATTGAAGGGGAACGGGACGGGTCACGGCGTTAGTGAATGGGGGGAGAATGTGCAGGACTTGTTGTTCAGTTTGTATTGGAAGGAACGGACGGGTCACTGTGTTAGTGAATGGGGAGAATGTGTGCGGGACTTGTTGTTCAGTTTGTATTGGAAGGGGAACGGGACGGGTCACGGTGTTAGTGAATGGGGAGAATGTGTGCAGGACTTGTTGTTCAGTTTGTATTGGAAGGGGAACGGGACGGGTCACGGCGTTAGTGAATGGGGAGAATGTGTGCAGGACTTGTTGTTCAGTTTGTATTGGAAGGGGAACGGGACGGGTCACGGTGTTAGTGAATGGGGAGAATGTGTGTTGTTGTTTATGGGGGTTGCAGAGCTGAGAATTCAACACCGTGTCCCTGAGTTGGGACTGCCACCGGTCCAGGTTTGACCCGGACAGTCCAGGAATTAGCATCTGTGTCTGTGTGGCAGGAATTAACAAGCCTGGATGTCGTGATGTCAGGTTTATAAGTGAAACGCACCAGAAACACCAACCTTCCTATAATATTTTCTTTGACATACATTAGTTGCTTAAACGATTTCCACTGTTGTATTTAGAAAAACGTACTGTTTAGTCCTGATCTGTACATTCTACTGGGGACTGCGAACATATCCACGTGATTTAAACAATCCAAGTGAGAGGTTGCAGTCATGTGACCCCAGCAGGCTACATACTGTGGGTATTTTGCAACCACAGAGTATTCTTCTACCTTCAGTCACAGGAATTAGAAAGATATCATTTATGATGTGCCAGGTACTTGGAATCTGTGGCCTCTACTGTGCATCACCGGTGAGCGAGCGCACTGACGTGATTTGACCAAGATTCCTTTATCCTTTTAAGAAAACGTACATACTGGTACATGTTTAAGAAAAAATACATTTTCAATAGTTTGTTACAAA